>WPIO01000006.1:957500-1095000 GCA_009760855.2 Cristatella mucedo
GGCGCTACCGTGTCAATAAATACTCAAACTGAACGTATCTTTATCTGCATTACGAATAATAATAATAATAATGTACTCGATAAAGCTCCCTCGGAGAACTTAATCTCTTTCTAGGCACTTTACATTTGCTGCATTACGAATTGTCGTTACTCATTGTTGCTGTGCGAAGGACGTAAATTCGACCCAGAAGTAAGGTTCTTGGACATTATTCCGATCCACCCAGGTCGTGGGTTCGAGGCATGCTGTAGGCAGACATTCCTGCGCTGCATGATGCACGCAAGGGATTCATAGTGGCTCAGGCTGATGATCTGTCGATGTATAAATGAGGCTGTCGAATCAGCCAACATTTAATTTTGCCGCTGGACCTTAGTTCAGAGGAAAGGCGCGTGAAAGGCACTTCGCAGCCCAGTTAGTGGGTTCGAGCCTTGCAACGTGTAATTCGAAATTGCCCGCTGCCCGCGGATTGAATGCCGATAAAGGCTGCATTTCAGCGGCTGCCTACATGAGTCAGAAAAATCATTAATCATTCTTGAATTTACTCTTTCTTCACATCGTTTCTTACTCTTTCACAACGACGGTTGCCTTTTCTTAGCCTACTAGCAATTTTACCATTAAAACTGCTCTTTTTTATTTGTCTTGATTCGAGAACGGGGTAGGGGGTCATATGTGTATCAGATGCTTGTCCATTAGCTGGCGATTTTAGCAGGTAGTTGATCGGCTGACTGAAAATGGAGTTTTGACAAAAATCTCTGCAGACACCAGTTTACTTCCACAGTAAAGCCACACGCCTCTGCAGTTGATTATCATTCCCACGGCAGCATCCGCCTCTAACGAGTAAACGTAGCGGACGAGATTAAAGTACGATCCACTATTGAGGCTACTGGATGGATGACAATGTAGGGTATCCATTGTATATTTTTCAGACTCAACTTGAATCCAGTAACCAGTAAACAATTTCAAAGACACCAAGTGTTTACGCCAATATCAGTTATCAACAGATGAGCCAAAGGTCGCCACGAGTATCGGCTAGCTAAATGAAATAAGCCGTGCTAGAAACACTTTTCAATAAGTAGAACTGTAAGAATAACTATGTATTTTTCAACCATTATTAACTCCAAATCTTAAGTCGGCTTGGCCTGCCTTAGTACGTGCTCGTTACCTAATTACTTGGCCAAAGTCACAGACGTCAGCCACGTCCACAGTGACGGTGGTCGGTTAAAAAGTCTCTCATGTTCTGTTAATAAGTCTCTTTGTTGATACAATTTTAGCTTTATTTTAATGAATTTTTCAGAATAATTTATTGAACTACCATTATTTACATTATTTCGTTTTTCATCATTAATAATAATAAACTGTTTTTGGCAATGTTCTCGTATTATCATGAGATAAAAATCGAGAAAAATTAATAAATAAACATTCAATAATATGCACGCACGCACAAGGGCAGTTGTTTTCATTAAAATGCATCTAATCCCGCTTTCCCTTTAAGATGCTCAGCATTTGGAACTACTTGTAGGCCCATTAATCTGTATAAAGCATTGAGTCGATCAATCGGTCAGGTTGAGGTGCTAATGAGACTGCTTCAGTTGCTTTTTTCCTTCAATTAAAGTCGCTGAAAATCCAGTGTCCCTTTGGAAGCGCTGCAGTCGTCCCAATCTGTTGGCTCTACTGACGTCGTCGGGCATTTTTGATAACATACCACGACTGCCTCTTTTAGCTTCAACCTTTAGCATATTTGTATTAATTGGTCTTTAGTTTTTAAGTTCGCTAAGTAAAAGTTTCACTGAAAAGGCTGTACAATTTACCTGGTAAATTTCCCTAGGTCTCTGTAACATTATAGCTCAGTTCTTTCTCTCTCTCTCTCTCTCTCTCTCTCTCTCTCTCTCTCTCTCTCTCTCTCTCTCTCTCTCTCTCTGTCTCTCTCTCTCTCTCTGTCTCTCTCTCTCTGTCTCTCTCTCTCTCTGTCTCTCTCTCTCTCTCTCCCTCTCAAACCAGGAATTTCTTTTGCTTTGATCTCTCCCAGAGAAGAATTAGGCACAAATATCAACTAGCACCAGCTTTACGAATCGAATTCTCGAAATCTCACATTATTGCCGTTGCCAAGCTCCCGTGTGTAAACACAGCTTTTATTGAGCCTTTAAATTAGCACCGTGTGTTCAGTTTGTCAATTTTAACGGAATCTTAAGCGAATCTTCGAAGACTAGCTTGTGCCCTATTGCACAGGTGGTTTTCCTCAGTAGCTATAAGCAGCGATTGGTGCTATTCCTGTTAACTAGCTTTACCCCTGAACCACTGCACTACGAAATGCACAAGCCTATGAAACCATTGCACCGTCTCTTCATTTAGTTTCACTGCCAAATATGAAAGCCACAAGAAAGCAAATTGTACAGGGTCGGTTTTAACATGTTACCTGGTCGAGCTCAACAAAACTTTCCTGCTTGCCCTGATAGCAGCAATGTTATGAGATACGGTCATCGCAATATCTGTCCAGATGCCAAAAACCCGACGCAATCATAACATTAATGAACCACTCGTAGTGATCATTTGAGTTTTAAAGATACCATCGGCTGTGCCATGCTTAGAGACAGTGTGTGCTATCCTGCTTAGTAGTGCTTCTTCCACTGGCTGTTGTCCGGGTTTTTCACTACAAAATATATGAAGCCTGCAGTTCTCAGTTAACGAGAGCTACCAGACGCGGCGGCACTCGTCAGTGGGCGCATCCATGCTCTACGCTTGCTATCTTTTTCGGAGTGGAATCCTTCAAGCCTGGAATGGATATATTTTGCAAGGTGCACCTGACGTATTCCTTTCCTACAGTACCAAGGAGACTCCTGATAACGTCATAGAGGCTGTCAGTTTTGTGTCGGCTCTATTTAAACAGATAATTGCTTGATATCTAACAAAGCGATCAGTTGTCTGGGGCAAACACTTCGAAGGCGTGTGGTAAAATGGTAGATAAGGCTGGTTGTGGCCTGCTATGTTCTCTCTGACGCTGACATTGCGATCGCGTAAGTGAAAGACCGTGCTGAAAGTCACTTTGCCACACACACACACACACACACACACACACACACACACACACGCACGCACGCACGCACGCACGCACGCACACACACGCGCACACACACACACGCACACACACACCTTGAGTTGCTGCATCTGTCTAGCCTAGCCCTTGGAAAGAAAATCCAGGTTTTCAGTGTTTGGCTCACGAAAGGATCCGCCAATTTAGGAACCCAATTAAGTGCCAAGGAAAGCAACCATCCCAAATAGCCAGTTAAAAGCTTTTGTTTTTAAAAGCTTCACGAGCTTTTAGAATGACAAGAACACTTGCATTTTTTGCTCCTGAAAAATAGAAGAGTAATAAGGTAAAAAAGCGTGGGCTACAGACTTTCGTGACTGAAAAACACCTAAAAACTAGCATCGCCAGTTTCGCTGGTTACAGTAGCCACTTTATTCAGGACTTTGATAATATGCAGCTAGTACTACGGAAGTTTACCCTAGCCATGGCATGGCAGCAAATTCTCTTAAATCTAAATGCTATAAAAGCAGCTTACTACTTATTAGAAAACCTATTACTACTCAGAATTATAAAGCTTAGCTCTCAAAATGGGCATTGCAGCCATACCCAAGTTGCACGGACTCGCATGCTCCGGATGTCTTATTCCATGACTTTAGGAAAATCCAATCTATAACGTTTTAGTACTCTGGTCGCAGTTTGTCCTGATCCTCCAATAAGTGCGTGCATGTTTTTCACCAAGTCTAAGGCCTATGAGAGTCGAGTCGCTGCTTGCTGGCCCTACTGGTACTACTGCGTCTTTTCAGTGGCGGGGCCTCTGCTTCCACACGCAGCACTCTGTTGACTTACTCAAACTAAGCAAGAAAGAGAGAGAGAGAGACAGTGAGAGAAAGGTTTGCATGTTTTTTAGAACAGATTGAAGGGGATGCTTGGATGGTCCTTTCGCGCACGACATTCTATTCGCACTGAAGTACTGTGCAACTGTTTTCACAATGATACACTTCGGCGACGGCGCCGCACGGCAGAAATTATCGGTCGATGACCAGTCATAAGTAGCTGCCGACCTCGAAGTTGCCATTTGTCCATTTTACACTGGCCGCATTCTATAAATATCGAATAATTCGTGCTGTCCATCGAAGAGACTCGTAATAAGAGTGCTACTATGTATGGCTGCAAGCTAGAATACGATGCAAGCTGAAACTGTTATCGTGGATCACCATGCGGATTTATTTGGAGCAAAGCATCAACAGGTTGTATTGTTAGCTCTCTCTCTCTCTCTCTTTCTCTCTCTCTCTCTCTCTCTCTCTCGCTCTCTCTCTCTCTCTCTCTCTCTCTCTCTCTCTCTCTCTCTCTCTCTCTCTCTCTCTCTCTCTCTCTCTCTCTCTGTCTGTCTCTCTGTCTCTCTCTGTCTCTCTGTCTCTGTCTCTCTCTCTCTCTCTCTCTCTCTCTCTCTCTCTCTCTCTCTCTCTCTCTCTCTCTCTCTCTCTCTCTCTCTCTCTCTCTCTCTCTCTCTCTCTCTCTCTCTAGACGCTGATGAGTGTGCCTGCCTTCTTGCGACTTGAAACCGAAATCTCAGAGAATGAGGCGAGCAAATGGGAGTACCCCGATCGCGGCCAACTCATGTATCATTTCCAAATACCAACCCAACTCAAAGTATAAGCTGACTTGCGAATTTTGTCAGTGAGCATGAATTTGAAACGAGATTTCCACTGAAAAATTACACTATGGCCTAAATGTTTTTCATTTGCAGCAAATGTAAAGCAAATAAAATGAGATCTTATTGAGATCTTATTGATTACATTATTATGAGATCTTATTGATATTGAGTTCTCTGAGGGCGCTTTATCAAGGGTATTATTATTTATTTTATTACTGTTCATTCTTTCCCACAACTGAAGGCCTTGACAAGCCATCAGATTTGCATAAAGTGTACACTACGCGGCGCTAACGCGCGATCCACCAAAGGTAGTTCACCAGCCCCGCCCATAATGTCGCCGCCCACGAATACACTAAGCCCAGGCTAGCGAAATTGATACCACTATTTGAACTCCTACGAAGAGGTCCATTAGCTAGAATAAACATACTGTACCTCCTCAGTGGGATCATGACAGGCTGCTAAACATGCGTCTATTATCTGTGCGGCGGCCCGCAACCGGTCACGGTCACGCCTGAGCCTTCAGTGAGCTCTCATACTGCTCTCCCTAAAGTTCTTTCTTAAGCAACGGCGTCCTTCCTACGGCTACCGACTGCGATTTATCGTGTGCGGTCCCTCGGGAGACGGACGACCCGTCTCCCGAGGGTCGGGGTCGGGGAGCTCTGGGCGATCTGTGGTACGCGAACCATGGCTGTAGAAGGTGTGCGTGGATTTCCGGTGGCAGGCGCGCTCATGCCGTTTCCATATTTGGAACGGCCCATCGTGCAAAAGAACCATTTGGTTTAGTGATCCGTCAGTTCTTGGCAAATTCTCAGGGTAGCCAACGACATGCTTAACAAATTCCGTCTAGTTAGCAGAAATTTCTCGCCATATTTTCAAAAGTTTTTTTGCAATGTTTACATGTGAATTGAGATGTCGACGGTTGGCTTGTCTTGATCACCTACGTGCATGCTAAAGTATACCTCCTAAGCCTCGCACATCTCAAAACAGGCGTTGGCCCCTTTTTCGCTCGTGTCCTGATAAATTGTCAACCCACCGAGCACAACAAATCTGCAAGATGTAAGCAACGCCTTGACCCGTGTCAATTAAAAATGTCTTCTCGCTTTTCTCTTTTTCCGCACTAACATAAACAAAAGTGGTTTCTTCAGTGCTCCTGTACTGCCACAATTTCATGGATACTAATCTAAAGTAATATACCTGCCCAATCCTCATTAATTCGGATCGATGCACAATGCCTGCAATATTTAGGAACCCGACGACAGCACCGAGCCAACCAACAAAGTTGAATGATTTCCTCATATCAATGTCCTAACCGCACTGGCGAGGATCTCGTGGATTTCTAATTATTTTAATCACACGAGATTAAGGAGAACCAGACAGTTTAACCATGGATCAAAATTCAAAATTAATTGAAATATATTACTTTTATTATTTTAGTTTTTAATATTGCCTCTGGCTATCAGGAACAGACTAAAATAGGATTCTCGAAAATTGCCAACTTTAAAATACGATCTAATGTTGGACATTTAATCTCGTCTTACGTAGCTTTCTACTCGTGAGTCTTCTGACTTCGCAGTCATAGGAATAACGTCGGTGCAAAACTTTGCAACTCAGTGTGTGCTAACTGAGCTTCTAACCAATGTCAAATCCTGTGGAGACCGAGCCTCCAGCTCACATAAATCCAAACCTTCAACTCACTGCGGCTTTATGTCACGAATCATCGTGACTTGACCATGTTTAAAAAGAAGCTAAAACTCACCTGTTCCTGATAGCATTTTGCATGAATTCACCAACCTTTGTGTGCTTATGAATGGTGACACGGCGCTTGCTGTCACTAACCAATTAAATGCTCCCTTTCTAAAAATTCGAAAGTACCTGACAAATATTTAGTTCTCTTAAGCGCTGTACCTACGTTTTATCTTAAAGCACTAAACTTACGTCTTATTGATATTATCAATAATAAAATTATTGGAATAATTTTTATTCTTACTTAAGTCGTCAAATCTTTTTAAGCTGATGGTTAACATAGAAGGTAATGTATAGCCTTACTCTAATTATCATATAATGCAAAAACGGGGATCTTCGCATATCCTGTTTGCTCTCAGCATTCTGGATTGCTATGTACGCCGCTCTGGTAACCTGCTGCTCTTGACGACTGACTGACTGAATGACCGGAGCTTCTTAAGTAAAGCCTGCAGAAAGCCGCTTACGCTTTAAATGGGCGCCATACGAAACTCTCCTCCTCCCTGCCCACATAGTCTTTTTGGGTTTTTTAGAGTTACGATGGAGGTAAATGCATGCCTAAATGCATTTCTATATAAATTACTTTATGCTGAAGGATTTAGAGGCCGGAGAGCTCACCTAGACGTAAAGAAAGTCACTCGGAACCGTAAATACATCGCTAGGCTTCCTAATCCGTTCGATGCAATACCTAATGTGCGCTTTTTATTGGACAGAGGGTTTAAATGTGATCCCCCTAAATGATGTGACAAAGAGATGAGCTTGCGAGTAGAGCTCACTTCTCTGAGTACTATATACGTATTTATAAAAATGTAAGTAATGAAGATAGGCCTATTGAAAAAGGAACCCTGCGCTTACCCACAATAAGTAATGATACGCTAGCTTCTGGCTTGTACTAAATCCTTGGCCGAAAACTCACAAAATGTTTCGTATGGTGGATGCAGCTAAAATTAACTGCCGACAATCTCACAAGGTGTGACAGCTAAAGCACAAGCACACTTCCAGCAATGCTTTCAGTACTTGCTACTACCCCTAACTCAGTAGGAGACTGCAGAGTATTGATGTGAATGGACAAAGATCATATGAGGAACCTCTGAAATATGGGGTACCTCAGGGCTTCGTGATAGGTCCGGTTCTTTCAACGGTGTATTCCCTCCCTCTTGTCGATGTGATTGTCACGCACAATCTAGGCTTTCACTTCTATACAGATGACACTCAGTTGTACCTTCGCGTTGATTCCTCCCAGCCCTCTTGCACGTCGAATCCTCTTAACTTCCCTGCTGCATGTATTGATGACATCCGCAGATGGAAGGCAGCAACTTTTTTTAAATTAAATAATGATAAAACTAAATTACTAGTTATGGGAAAACCAAGTGTGATTCAGAAATTGGAGAGGCTGACGCTCAAAACCGGCTCTGCCAGCAAATCTTCTTTTGAATCTGCACGAAATCTATGTATCATATTCCAAAGGGATCTGTCGTTAGATGACCACATCAGCTTCACAATCAAGTATGCCTACTTTCCCCTATATAACATTGTTAAATATCGGGCTTGCTTAGATAGGGACACCACATATAAGTTGGCTCACGCATTTGTGACATCCCGTCTTGACTTCTGTAACTCACTGCTTTCTGGTCTACCGGCATAGGCACTCAGGCGCTTACAGTTGATGCAAAACTCTACAGCTAGGCTTGTCTGTCGTGAGTTTCGCAGTAACCGCATCACACCACTTCTCGCCGATCTGCATTGGCTTTCAGTCAAGCAACTCATCGACTTCAAGGTTTTGTCGCTCACTTTTAAGTCACTTCATTCTTTAGCTCCAGCCTACTTATCAGATCTACAGCCCCACCAGGCTAAACATCGTACCAACCCCCTTTTTGGAATCTAACTGTTTACTTATACCTCGTACAAACCTCAAATCATTTGGAGACAATGCCTTTAGTTCGTATGTTCCCAAAGCTCACTCCCGATAAGCGTCACGACATCCACTGACTTGACCACATTTAAAAAGAAATTAAAACTCAGCCATTTGTGACAGCATTTAGTCGGTCCTTGTAAATCGTCCATTACGTGTTTGTGTGTGCTGCCACTATTGCATACTGCCACTCACCACACTTGCATGCTGACCTTGTGCATGTCACCCCTAACCATGTTATTCTTATGGTTAATCAAGCATGATACCACTCACCATTCGATGGTATTTCCTTGGCAGCAAATGTAAAGCGCCTAGAATAAAAATTGAGTTCTCTGAGAGCGCTTTATCAAGTGTATTATTTTTGTTATGTTATTATTATTACGACCTTATGTAGTGCTAGCGCTGTGAAAGGGTTTCTCTATTGCTTAATGTAGAATCATGTTATTAATCTGTTTAAGTGGTTACGGTTGGCTTCCCATAATGGCTGACTACTGCCTCGCGAGATCCCAATTTTTCTTGGAGCCATAAACTGAGATGATTTTGTGTGATCGATTCTCAGTTAGATTTCTCTTCTTTTTCTCTGTCTAGATTCATAATCGACAGCCTCGGATGTCATTACCAACACATACTTAGAACTTGGAAGTATTCTTGACGAAAGCGTTACCTCAAGATTATCTGTAAGTTGTGCTGAAAAGATATTGTTCTTTTTACTAGGAACCTTGAAAGGCGTTTTACAAATGGAATATATTTTTCCATATAAAAAACTGGCTCTGGCACTAACATAGCTAGGTTCAAATATTCATCCATATTGACACTCACAAACTTAGTTACTTGGATTTGTTAGCTCGCCAATTGCTTTCGAGCAAGTTAAGCCCAAAGCCATTCATAAGACGGAGAATAATTTGCTTGCTAGGGCTTAGCAGTCTTCTTCGGAGAAACCTTCTGCATTCTTCAATGAAATATATTGAACCACACATGCCTCAATAGCACCCTGTATATTCAAAGCGTTTAGTAGCAAAACTCCTTTACTAAATTTTCAGAGGTCGATCAGATTCACACCACAATTAAGGCTAGTAGCGAGAGCTCCTTACCTGCGGCGGGGGGGGGGCCGCATAGCAGCTAATATTGGTGAAATGTATAATCATATCAATATCATATCAATAAATCATATCATATCATATATCATATCATATCATATCAAATCATAGCAGCTAATATTGGTGAAAACAATAAGCCTGGCTGTGGCTGAGTTTTTTGCCTCACTAGACTAAAGGATGTTCTCAATCCATTCAAATCTGAATTCGTTCAACCGTTACTCTAGAAAATCCATGGTGGATGTAGGTCTTTTTCATTAATTACTAGCCTTAACACTTACTTATTGTTGACGCTTTTTACAAAAATGTTGCTAGCCGGTTAGCGAAACTTACCGGCATTATTAGTTTATAAGTTTTTCAGTAGGGATTCAAGTGCTACAGTTTACTTTGAAACTGCTCACTTACACGTGACCAATGACTTACTTGTAGCTGCAATGGTGGTTACGTCACTGCCCACGACCTTTAAAATCTGTCGACGGAATTCGAATAGAATGATGACGACATCATGCTTGAGACTTAAAGCTCGTGCTTGTGAGGCTCTGGGTTGCTCCAGTCACACTTTTTGGATCTTTTTCTGTCCATCCACGTTGGGTGATTTTCAAATCTAATCTAGGAGACGGGTGACCTGCGGACTACACAAAAGTGTACCGTCTGCCCTTATGAGCTTATTTTCATGTATGCACTGCTTCTGACGAACAGGAATCATATATCATTGCATCGGCAATCACTTTCATGTAGACAAACATTTGCTATGCTCGCCATTCAGCTCGCACCAGAATCAGTCGCATATGATTGCTTAACTGAGCGCCCGCTAAGAAGGCCTTCGTTCAAGGAGGTTAGCTATTGCAAGGACATAATCTAATTCCTCTGCAAACCTTGACATTGAAAACCGCTCACAGTACAGCTGGAATAAGCAGCATTGTAGTGATTCAGTATTTCGTCCATCTTTGAGCAGCAGTGGCAACTGTTTAGAGTAATTTAAGTGAGGGTAATTTAAGTTCAGGTAGTTCAAGTGCTGCTTATTTAGATGCCCTCTGTGAATATTTCTTAGCCTTTAAAGATTTTAATTGGAAGATCCTCATCACAGCGAGTCGTGGTGATTAATATGTGCCATGGATCAGGGACTTGTCCTCGCTATGGGAGCTGGTTAAAGGTAGCCGGAGCCCTGGTTTTGTGTTAATTGTGCTCGAGCTGACTGCTAGGCTCCGGCCGCAGACCGAGTCTCTTGAGCAAAGGCAGGCTCACCAAGTAAAAGCCTTCTAGCACACTGTCCACACCCGGTGACAGTGAGGCGCTAGAATCTAGCATGGCTGCTTTCTTAGCTAGCACCAGCACAGACCCGATCGCGCGTGGTGAGGCGTCGATAGACAGCTGTTCATGCTTTAAAACCTAGTACAAAGGAGAAAATCACAAGCCTCTGGAAGCTTTATTGGAATCGCTAGATTTTGCCCTCACCTACTTGTCGAAACCCCCCCCCCCCCCCCCCCCGACAACTTCTCTCTCTCTCTCTCTCTCTCCAACTCTGGCTTATGAATTCTAGCGGCTCTTTGCTGCTAGATCCATTCCATTCACTTCTTTGAATTCACTGGTTGAGTTGGGCTTCGCTATTTTTCTTTCTAGGCTAAGATTGGGTCTGTTAGGGCTACCAATTGCTCACCAAACACCACCAACTGTCTGTCTGTACTAAAGTAAACACTCAAGCGACGATTGCCATCCCTTAAGACTGATCGTAATGCCACAAATGGAGTTTTCGTAGCTTTAAATCCACCTTCGCTACTGGCCAGCCTGGCGAAGGATAAGAACAGAACATTTTTGAGCAAAATCGTGATCTTGCGGTGCTCCGCCTACATGGATGCAGCGGATCATTGTAGCAGCCATTTTTGCCGTTGTTCGATTCTTGGCGCAGTGATTATTCAATAGTGGCAGTGCTTCTCTACTCAGATCCCATAGCATGACCGTGATAAATAGTGTCAGCCTCTTAACAACTGACTGCTAGCAACGATATCTGCCCGCTATCTTGTCAACTATCCATATCCGTAGAGCGCATGCTTTATCCCACGGTTAGCCCATTTATAGCGCCTGGGTGTTCACTGATACGCCATACTGAGTCGCACGAGCCACGCTCGTCAGGATGCTGCGCCTGTCTGTCGTCCTTGCTTGCGCTTGGAGTTGTCTGGCATTAACAAAATTGGAATGGCAAGACTGCGGTATGTATGGCTGACTTTCTCTTGATCTGGATGCACCAGGGGTAGATGGACCTTAATAGTATATGGCATTCAAGTCACCCGTTTTCGAAAGGTTTTTGCTTCGATGCTTAGACATTCCCTATCTTACTAATGAGATAGTACCATAAGGTTGGCTCATCAAATTTTACCTCCCAGATTCACCATTAAATGCTAATCTCGAGGCACCCATTATAAGTGATGTTTATTTTATCTGAGTGTTTTCCTCTCTGGCATCGGGGGGGGGGGCTAGGTTAAACTGTCTAAGCCGGAGTGACATGATTCTGCAATCTTATCGTCGTGCGTAGCCCATTTTTATATTTTCGTTGCCTTGTGCGTAAGTTGCAGTGTTGAGCTCGCTTTGAAAGATATATAACTTAAATTTCCTTTTGTATGTTTTTGGGTTTCTATTGCTATTGCGTGTTTCTTACTTATGGTATTTAAGACAAGGTCAGTCGGAAGGTACAGCCTCGAAATCTTGCCTTTCATTAGGAGAATAGGCAATATTTTATTCAACAGTACTGGAGGTTAATGCCCCCAGTTTGCACAATTGGCTTACAAGGCAAATCGCAACGTAACCATACTTATATTTTTTCTTGTGAGCTGTGAGATGTGTAGCAAGTAGGGCATTTTTGCTAAAGCAGTAACTTTGCATGCATTGTTGATTCGCTTACGAAAATAACCTGGTTGACATCAGAGCAACGATTTTCGATGTCGATGTGCAGAACACGTTTTATTTTGATACTATTTAACAATAGTCACTCGACACACTGAACTTGTAATCTCATTACTCATCGCAAGACCAGAGGTATTTTCAGTGGTCCTCAATAACTGCATGCGACTAGTTTAATTCATCAGATTTAGATCAAGAGATCCCAAGCTTAAATCCTGTTCTAAATGATGTTTCTCCCCTTTCACTTTATTGCTACCATCTCAGGGTGCAGCGGAGACGGGGCAGCAGCGCGCGTCCGTCCGTATGCTTGATGATTGTCCTCTTGAAGTAAACCTTGGTGCAGTACGGAGAGGATTCGGTGGGAGGCAGCGCTGCCTGCTCAAAGACTGTGATATCGGCAAGCTCGGACACGAGTAGATGAATTGAGAGGTAAATCGTGTGGACAGCAGCAGTGGTGGCAGCGACAGCAGTGGCGGCATCAGTAGAGGCACCCACCATGATGGAGGCAGAGACGGGCAAGGGCGGAGGCGGGGGGGGGGCGGAGGCGGGGCTCGAAGGGTTCCGGCAGAGGCAGTGGTGCCAGCGCTCAGATATGGGCCGGTCACAAGAGCAGCCAGTGAGCTCCGTTCCTCCTTGTGATTTTGAACCTCTCAACCAGGTACTGCTCCTGCAATCGATAGTTTATCGGAATCAAACTAAACCCTCTCTCGGGAGAATGCCGTTACAACAAGTGGCGCCATCCCTGTGGCGGGCTAAGCTAAGAAAAACCCATGCTTTGCCCAAAAAATACTGTCACCGGATCAGTGATTAGGTAGAAATATGTCCTCATCTGGGAATGAAGCAGAGGAAATTTCATTATAATTGGTGCTGCGAAAATGGCTCCACAATAATTATTTATTTGCTGTGACTCCTTCAGCTCGACTTTGGCGATCAAACTGTTGTATCTCACTGTCTCTGCTCTCAGTCATCATAGTAGATGAAAGCTGCACTCGTTTTCAAGCTAATGTTCGCAACTTAAAGGACTTCGCTTTTCCAGGACCGGCCGATGCGCAGATACGATTCAAAAACATGGACGTGACACCGATGCCATTCCGTATTCCTGGCAAGATCAAGTTTACACTTGATACTTTCACCACTGCCCCTATTGGAAATGCGGCACTCGACGTTAAGATTGCCAAAGGACAACTCAGCGGAAGATTCTGGTGGGACATGCCTTGCTCCAAGATAACGACATCGATCAATAACCTTGGTACCATCTATTTCGGCAGCTGGTGCGTATCCGTGTCAACTTTTCATCTAGCCTTATTTCACTTGCAAGTCAGACAAACTATCGAGCTGGTAGTTTTGAAATATTTTTTTTAGCTGATCATGGTCAGCTGGACTTAATGCGATTGAGGGACATTACTAAACACTTTGGCAATTATATGTGAATTAGCTCAGCCTTGACCTCTGGTGAATTTTTTAATCGTCTTTTGCCATTGCTATATGAAGCATGCACATATTACGTTGATATGGCATCTTGGGTTTCATAAATGTATTGAAACTAGAAAACTGGAGAAAAAATATTTTGAGCTTGTGATGAATTGAAGCTGGCACAATATTAAGCGGTCTCTGCTGACCTGCTACAAGCAGATCTTGTACGTCGAGTAATCTCCATCAAAAATTGTGCGAGGAGGCATATTCATACCTTAGGAGGAATTTGCATCGTAAATTTTTTCCGCTGCGAAAATTGTATGGAATATAACCACTCACATTTAGGGGCATTGAGTTTGGTTTTACAATATAGAGGTCTATACGACTGCTGCAGGACTGGAATCCACGACTTGTATCATGAAGTACGAGCACCTTACCCGTGGGCAAAGACCCAGAGGCTTTAAATATGCTATCGGAGCTGACGCGTGAGCGAGAATATATTCACATTGAAGCATCTGCCAATTTAAACAAATTCATAGAGCGTAAATAAGCTACCGCATTTCCCAATACTATTACAATCCTCACACCTTCCAACATGTTGACTCGTTGTTAGAGTAAATACCTTTGATGCAACTAATGCTGCTTGAGTCTTCCTGTAGGTTCTTGTCGTCTATCAGCAGAGACTGATTTAAATTCAGATTTTGAAGTTGACTGTACCCTTCTTTAGTGCTACTTTCATATTCTCGCTTTTCTGAAGACTGGTTGAGATACAAATGCACTTACTTTGTATTGCGGCACTTTCAAAGGAACCCACGTAAATTCCCAGCACAAACTATGAAAACCACTGTAGAATATCGATTCGAATATAAAAATTCACCTTCAAATAGAAAAGCTGCAAAATTATTTGAGCTGCTGGTAGCAATCCTTTTATGACACCCTACAGCTCCAACTTGTGTTCATCATTCTAAAGACACACTCATCAGTATGCAGATGGAAAATGTCTTGTCGACGATAGTCAGTTTGGCTTCTAGCAACTAGTTGGATTAAGCTGTATTAGCATGCTAAGTAACGCCACTTATTCTCAGCCGTTGCTAATAGCTTTAAATGTGCTACAGAGTGGGCTCACGAGCTATCTCGCTGCATTCAAAAGTATTTTTTTTACCTTACAGTCAGTACAGCAACGCTTGCGACTTTCCCATCATCAAGGATTGGACTGCAAATAACAAGTGCCCTGATTTCTTTGCCGCCAGAAATATTCCATGTCAGTGTCCGCTCCCGGCCACCGCTCTACAGGCAACCAGCGAGGAGATTGACCTAACGGAAATAGCCAAGTACGCTCCGGACTGGCTCGTTGCGGTAAGTGCTGACTACTGCTGTGCTTCAGACCTTTAGACTTAACGATGCAAAGTTCGTTTGTGGTTTGGAAACGATTGAGCGCTTCTGAGAGATAGAGAGAGAGAGAGAGAGAGAGAGAGAGAGAGAGAGATGTGTGCGCCGTTCCATTCATGGGTGATTGCTACAGAGCGACGGAGCTGACAAGTGCCTCAAGTCAACGCGATTAGCTCAGCAGGGTGGAGTCTGGGCTGCTTCACTAGTTGTAGTTAGGTCCGGTATTAGTAGCATCTCACCATTGCACAGGACCTAGAATATGAGCTTCCGACTTGACATACTTGGTATTCAAGGCTTTAAGCATACTGCACGACGCATTTTAAGTAAGATTGAACTTTGACTCGATTTTTCGTAGCTTTCTATAAGCTATCACAGATGTCATCCAACACGAAACATAAAAGAATATGGGCAGAGAAGCTCGGCGTTGTGGACTTCCAGCCAAGATTACTACTAAAATTCAAGGATTCTTCACTTATTGCATACATGCCAGACCATATTCAGTTCTCATGCATAGAATCAGACAGGAAAGTGTTAACCTAACTTCCTGAAAAGTTAAAACTGTTGAACTAGTCGTAACTTCTATGGCATGAGGTGGATGCCGTAGCTCACCTGGCAGAAAAGTGATTGAAATACAGGCCCATAATAAATCGCTTGCAATAAGAATTAGTTAGTAACTTCATTAATCGAAAAAATGTAAATGCATTAAGGTAAAATGGTAAATGATTAGCTAGACTTTTCTTTTAACAAAACCGATTAATGTGAAAGTGACCTACTAAAACCATTTTTTAAATTTTGTTAAATAAATAGAAAAATGTTATCCAAGGAAAATAACACGATTTTTTTAAAACGACAAGAGCATCACATTAGTCTTTTAGGGAGTAGATGCCTAAGCCATAGCTGCCTGGTCTGCTGATAAAAAAGGCAGCTGCAGATGCAAACTTACATTCCGGACAGCAACTAAGTAGCAGCTGATTCTATTCCAGGTCAAGTAAATTTCCCATTCAGAAGATTATTTAGAACCCAGCGTGAAACTGAATTGTATGCTGTAGTATTTGGGCGTATTATTAAATGATTCATGTATTAATGATCCCTATATATAATATTTATGCGACTTTAATCGCGATTTTGGATTACAAAGGGTACTACCACTCTAGCGAAGGTAACGGTGTGACGCATTCAATGATATTTAACATAGCCAATGATCTGACTGAAATCTAATTACCTGGATAGGTGGTATTTAAATTAGTGGCCAGTGCTCAATGAAGACAATTCGCACTTCATCAAGAAGCGAGCACAAAACTCAGCCGCGGGTTGCTTAATAAATTACCAGAAGGTTTGGGAAGTATCTAGCAAGCTTAAACTCGTCTGCTTGAACTGAAATCGGCCCATCTGAATAATGAACGTTTTCTCTTTTATAGTAGCAGGATGAAAAAGGCTGCAACGGCGAGCCAAAATACTAATATGCGGTCATGTTCAAAACAACGTGAGGCAGGCAGGGGGACCTTCAAATACCTTAAGAGTTGCGGTCGGGGTGCGCTTTTAAGGAAATTAGCCGCAGGCATCAAGGAGCCGCCCCTGGATGGGCCTTCGCCCAGGATGAGAGCGGCTCACTCTTCACGACCCGACGTGGTCGGCAGTTGCCGAGTCCGGAAGTTAGCGACGACGCTTTGCTTTCCCCTGCAAGCGGTGGCAATGTCCGTTAAGGCTCTGCTGTAGCTATAGAAACGAGGCTGTTAAACCAGCTAACTTTCACTTGACTTTTATCTTACGCACAATCTTGGCTGACTAAAGAACGCGATACTCACATAATGCTTTATGGTGGTCGCTGAATTCTATTTCAAAGACAGTGACCACGTGGACATTATGCATCGGTGGTCACTCTCCGCGCGAGCGACCTCGGTCCCGAGATAGCGGGTTCGAATCCTCCGCTGGGCGATCCTTTGTTGCCACTGCAAGCGGTGGCAGCGGTGGCCTTTGAGGCTCTTCAGCCGCTAGACAAAAGAAGCTGCTAAATCAGCAAGTATTTTAGTTTTATTATTAGACCAGCCTGCCAATAACAACAAATATAGGGGAGGCCGGAGCGATGGCATTCACCACCTCAACGCGAGACGATGCGGTGATAGTCATTCATTTCCTGCGACATTCATTCACGATGAGTCGTAGTTATTCATTTTTCCTGCGTCTAGCAAAACACCTCAGAGCTCTGAACCTGGCTTTCCAACAAAACTAAAGTGAATTAATCAGTCGCAAGAATAGTTGACCTTCAGACAATTGGCTTACTTTTTTACCAATAGACACCTAAAAACTAACAGTATTCGCTACGTTTTGCTGAATGTCTATAGTTGCAATGTAATGTAATGTATCTCCGTCTGTAACTCCACAAAGTCATAAAGACTACGTGGGTGTTACGCAGGAGAGTTTTGTGTAGCGCACTCACAGCATAAGCGGCTTTCGGTAGCCAACAGACTTTGCCTCACGCAACAAAGAGAAAGTGGGAAGCATAGTAGAGCTCTGGAGAGCAGTTTAGGCAGTGATTTATATGCAAGTAGCAGCTCAGCACCGTTGAAAATTATGAGCCATAGTCGGCAGCAGGAGAGTAGTTGTCGTTGCGTAAGAATTGAGGAAGCGAGTTCCACATTCTAGGACCTGCAGAGCTAAAGCTTCTGTCGCCAACGGGATTAAGCGGACGAACGAATTTAGGAATCCGTGAAACGAATTACTTTACTCTTAGTTAGCCTAGCTTCAAACTGCGCTCCATAATCCTTGGATTACCAAAATATTAATTTGACAACAAAACACCGGTTGCGATCGTGCGCCACTCATTATAGACTCCCTTTTTCGCAAACAACTAACTTGAAAGCTCTGATTCGAACTTTCTCTCCCCGCACTCACTTGTCGCACCAGCCTGAAAAGTAGCGTGCATCAGTTCTTATGAGCCTAGAAATGGGCACTGCCGACGGAAAATATTATAAGAAGGCAGCTTTATCCGACCGTGCTCGGCAGGCCATTAGTAAAGAAAGATAGACCTGAGAGTTCCAAATTGAAACTTACCAAATGAACTCTCAATGTCATCGGCTTGCGATTAATCCACCGCGAATTCCAAGCAGCATTCTGGTGCCCTGCTGTTCGGACATATTTCGGCAACATTTAATGGCAAAAACGTATGCGTATTTTCAGCGATTAAAGTCACTCCTTTTCCCTTCGTACGCTGTATTTCCTAACTATGACCACCTCAATCCTGCTTTGTGAAATTGATGCGTATATCCCAAATTTTTTAAGATCTACATAATGGGATGGGACACTTTTCTTTTACGCTGGCTCGCCGGTCAAACTTTACACGAAATCAAATAAGCTGGCCTCTTTTACTGATCTAGCAAGATGTATCGCTACAGGCAATGATGTGTACCGAGTACTCCATACTTTGCGCTAAATCGTTTAGTTGTATTGCTGCATTTGTAACGAGTCGATGATTTTGGAAATTTACCGTTAGCTAGGCTTGTCTGTCGCATTACACCACTTCTTGCCGACCGGCACTGGCTCCCAGTCAAGCAACGCATTGGCTTCAAGGTTCTGTCACTCACTTTTAGGTCCATTCATTCTTTGGCTCCAGCCTACCTACCAGACCTATTCCACCATCACGCTAAGCATCGGACCATCCGCTCCTCGGAGCCAAATCGTTTACCAATATCTCGCACGAACCTCAAATCCTCTGGTGACCGTGCCTTTAGCTCGTATGCTCCCAAAGCCTGGAACTCACTTCCTACTGGCCTCACGAATTTCCCTGACCTTTCGACATTTACAAAAAAGCTAAAACATGAACCTAGTTATCATGGCATTCTGTGGGTTCTTATGATTCGTCATTTTTGTGCTTGTACATGCTGGCACTGAGCATGCTTCCGTTCACCATATTGGCTTGCTGATCCTGTGCATGTACCTTTAATTATTTTATGCTTTTGGACTATGAGCATGCTACTACTAACAATTCGACCATGCTTCCTTTGCAGCATGCATAAAGTGTCTAGAAAGATATTTAGTTCTCTGAGGACGCTATACAAATGTATTACTAGTATTACCTATTTAATTTATGTAAAGTTGCTAGTTACACATCACTTAGAGTCTGTTTTCTTTTATAAGTTCTATTCTGAAAAATATTAAGGTCTCTATGTTCCGTGAGTTCATGCAGCTAATATCGGCATTGGCATAATGTACCTTTACTTGATAAATAACTATATATATATATATATATATATACATATATATTTGACTGTTTGCTGCAACATTTTATGAAATTTTGGCAGAGGTAAAAGCGGGTAAATGAGTTTCTCGCAGCTTTCTCTGCACCCCACAATACTAATACATGTAGTATTATAATTACGGAACAAGTGAGAGTAAGCGATTTTGCATCAGTAATTTTACCAGAGCTTCATATCTTAGGTATATATACGAGCTAACTGGGTCATGGTACAGGAGTTCGGACCTAACACATCATAACCCGCATTGTGGGTTCGAGTCCTTCAGCCGGCAATCCCTTAGCGCCCATTGCAGGCAGGTTTATATACTTTACACCTGTATATATATATATATATATATATATATATATATATATATATATATATATATATATATATATATACAATTATTACGCAACGACAACTACTCTCCTACTGCCGACTCTGGCTCATCCTTTTCAGCGGTCCTGAGCTGCTACTTTCATGCTACTCACTAGCTCAACTGCTCTCCTGACTCTGCTTCCCACTTTCTCTTTGTTGCGTGAGACGAAGTCTGTTGGCTACCGAATGCGTGTACCGAATGCCGCTTAGGCTGTGAGTGCGCTATACAAAACTTTCCTGCATAACACCCACATGGTCTGTATGACCTTGTGGAGTTACAGACGGAGATACACTACATTACATACAAGTAAGTATATATATATATATATATATATATATATGTATATATATATATATATATATATATATATATATATATATATATATATATATATATATATATAAGTATATAGGCAGGTATTACCACTGAATTTACCTAATATGTGTCTTTATCGATTTTTAATCGCGTTGATAATGTATGCGAGTATGTGCGTGCAAATGCATGGGCGCGCTTGGTTGAATGTGCTTGTGTATAGGTGTGTTTTTGTTACGACCATATTTTTCGCTGGTTTTCTCAACATTTCCTAATGTAGTGACTGATTCTGTTAGTTTCAGCCTTAGTTTTTTATAACTAAATTATGGAGTTCCTATAATTGAAAATAGCCCTAATTACTTTTAATATTTATGATTCAAGAGGCTCGCATGACCATGCAACATTGACTAATTTTACACTGCTGCTGGTATAGCAACCAAGAAAATGTCATGACATGCAGTACAGCTTCAAGAAAAGGCTAAAATAGGTCGATAGGATTCCGAATTATATTTCTCGCAGCAGCATCGATATTCATGTTTGTCCCTTTTCCAGAAGTTTGATTGATGTTATCAGAGGTATCATGTTATTTCTGTAGGGTGACTACAGTCTTGATGCCAGCCTGAGGGACGGAGCCAAAGTTATCGGCTGCGTGAAGCTGAAACTGTCGATATCCGACATAAAGCCGTGCCCTGATGTTCTGGCAAAGGTTAACGCATGTCCGAAATAAAACAGAACTGGTAGAAAATAAAGAACTTTGTATCCATGATTCTGCCATGTTCGCTTTCGCGTGCTTTCACTTTCACGTTTATTTCAAAACATCCTGTCAATAATACAAGCATAAAGAATATTTGAAATCTATCGCTCATTATCGTTTGATTTGCGTTAATCTTGAAGAAAATGACATGAGTAAATATGATTATGTCATTCACTAGATTTCATATGCATTTTCGATCTATTTTGTCTGTTTAAGTTAATTACGATGCAACGGTGGGTGTACCTAGTACATCCCATGATATGCGATTAGTTGCCGTATCTATTTGGCTCACTGCTCCTGCGGAGCTAACTTCACACACGAGGCGCTTGAGTTGCTAAAAACAATATTGAGATCAATAACGTACAATAATTACCAGGTAGGGTTCAGTAGCTTACCTCTATGCATACTAATTTATGAGGTGTCTGCAGCAAAAAAAAGGTAGACCTATTAGAGTTGTTGAGTTAAATAAACCATTGAACAAAGTAGAAACTCTATAGCTCAAATTTAAGATGGATTAAAATAATGAACAATGCCGATTCACTAAGCGCAAGCAAAAGAGAAAAGTGCTCTGAAAGAGCGTAGCCGCGCCACCAGAGGCAGAGACAAGGAGTCCCGCCAATAGGGAAGGCAAGACCCGCAGGAATTTTATGTAGCCGTATTTGCGAAGCCCGCAAGTAATGAAAAATGTGTTGCGTGCAACCATATTTTTTGGCTTTTGGTCTGACATGTCTCATTTTCACCGAAAAGAACAAGACCAGTCGGCTAATCATAACACGAGATTCGCCAGCAATGTTATTCGATGGTCCTTTAGGTCACTTTGGTCACCCAAAGTAAGCTCGGTGTTAGTCGCAACCTTTATGGAGCCTTCTGGAATGCATCTCTCTCTCTCTCTCTCTCCCTTTCTCCCTCACTCTCTCTCTCTCTCTCTCTCTCTCTCTCTCTCTCTCTCTCTCTCTCTCTCTCTCTCTCTCTCTCTCTCTCTCTCTCTCTCTTACCGTTCTCTTTCTCACTCTCCCTTTCTCCCTCACTCTCTCTCTCTCTCTCTCTCTCTCTCTCTCTCTCTCTCTCTCTCTCTCTCTCTCTCTCTCTCTCTCTCTCTCTCTCTCTCTCTCTCTCTCTCTCTCTCTCTCTCTCTCTCTCTCTCTCTCTCTCTCTCTCTCTCTCTCTCTCTCTCTCTCTCTCTCTGTCTCACTTTCTTCACTTCACTTTTCTTCTCTTCTCTCTGTGTCCACTGTGATTTCTCACACACTGTACTAAATAGTTGGTATTAAACAACAATTATATCTGGAGTACTGATTTATAAACATATGCATATATATATATATATACATATATATATAGAGAGAGAGAGAGTATACGTGTGTGTATAGGTAAGTGTATCTGCCGAAAATCCCCATAAGTCATCCTTGACAAGCCCCCGCGGCAGCAACGCCATACTCCCGTTTCAGGAGCATTGATAATAATGCATTTGATATACCGCCCTCAGTTAACTCAATCTCTTTCTAGGCACTTTACATTTGCTGCAAAGAAAGCACGATCGAATGGTCAGTGGTAGCATGCTCAATTAAAAAAAACAGGAAAACCATGGTTATGGGTGACACACACAGGTTCAGCATGCAAGTTTGGTTAGTGGCTGCATGCACAGTGTCAGCACGCATAAGCACATAAAAGACGAATCACAGGGACCCACTATATGCTATCATAGATCGATCGATCATGTGGTTTCGGGGCTGGAAATTTCTTCCGAGACGCGTGGTTTTTCAGATATTCAACTGTGTGCACGCTATCGTTCCAGTTTATCGCCCGGCGAGTTTCGTTCCTGAGTCGCCAGCCGCGAGAGCCGCCAGTCGCGTACTACCGAAACCGCGTCAAACTTATCCCGCGGCCAGTGACGAAATGACGATTAACTAAGCATTAAATAAATGTATACGGAATTGCATAGCCAAGCTACGAAAAGTTTCAACAGGGCTGTATATCCCCGAGTACTAGACCGGCAAACACCGCGGTCGCAGTCGGTTTTCAACCCATTCCGTTGGATCCGCTAGGGGCCTTTTTGCGACCTTGACCGACACTATGGTAACAAGCCCCAGTCCGTCGCATCCGGTCAGCCAACTACCGCATGCGCTAATAGGGAAGCCAGCAAGCCGACATCGACACCGAGGAGCTGCGGGGCGGACCGCGTCATCCGGATCTCGTACAACGCTGGTTTATATTCTCCACGTGTGTGAAGCCACTCTGTAGCGCAGGAGTAGAGATGGCGCCGGCGAACGCGAGCGCACTGTTCGACGAGATATACGAGAGCCGCGTGACGTTCGTGATAGACACGTCATCAAGCATGTTCAACAAGCTGCGAGCCGTAAAGCGACAGATAATGGACAGTTTGGACGCGCTGTGCAGCAGGCCTGGCACAGCGTTCAACCTCGTGCGGTTCGGCGGCGAGGTGAGCCAGTGGGCGCGCGCCACCTGTCGGTGCACGCCGGCGAGCGCGGACGCGGCCAAGCGGTGGCTCGCGACGCTGCGCGCCGAGTCGGGCACCAACAGCGAGGCCGCACTTTTGTCGGCATTCGACGACGACTCGTGCGAGGCCGTGTATCTGGTCACCGACGGCCTGCCCGAGTCCAACGCGACGGACTTTCTCGATCGAGTCGTGCGCGCGTCCGCTCGACGCCCCGTGCACTGCGCCTACCTGGAGGGCGGCGGCGCGTCCGACGACGCCGCCGTCGACCTCTTCTACGAGCTCGCGAAGCGCACCGCCGGGTCGCTCAGCCTCGCGCGCATCAGCGAGCGCGGCGGCACCGTTCAGCGGGCGGCGCGGCTGTACAGGCTCAGCCGCTACGCCTACCGGCGTCCGCGATCGGCTGGCGGCAGCGGCGACTACGACGGCGGCGAAAACGGGAAGCAGCGCAGCGATAATCGCCGAGCGAGCTCCGCCGGCGGCGGCGGCGGCAAGGGAACGCCGCCGCCGGCGGATGAGGACGGCGAGCCGTTGCCGCTCACCTGCTGGCCGGTCGGAGCCCTGCCCGTCTTCCGCGGGTATCCCTTCTACCGCGTCACGAACGCTTTCTCGCCGCATCAGCTGACGCTGCGAAAATTTCCTCGCGTCTACGTTAACGGCAAGCAGACGGTCATCCGGGCGCCGTGCGTCGGCTACCGCTGGCCGTACGTCGACTACTACTACCCGTACGGCGGCGCTCCGTGGGCGTGGTGGACGCTCGGCGAGACGCGGTGAGTGCGGCGGCCTCGCGCGCTGGCGGACTGGGGCAGCAGTGCGGGCAAGCAGCGAGGAAAGCGCGGAGCGCTAGGCGGCGCCTCGCTGGACTGGATCGCGGCGCGGCGCGCTTTCCGGCCCACGACGAACGCTGCGAGAGTCGCGTCGGCGGCTTCTCCTCCGTCGCCTCGGAGCGCTCGTAGAGCCATTCGCTATTTTACAGGCCAGCAACGAAGGAGGCAACGCGTGCTTCAGGTGAGCGCCAAGCGAGGGCAAATGGGGCGGCGGCGGGTGGCGCGGCGGCTCTCACAAGGCAATAAACGGATCGGCATAAAAAAAGAAGGAATGGGCGGGGTCGCATTTTTGCGACGGCAGATGCTGACGGCGGCAGCTGCTCGCGGCGGCTGCGGTGCGCTCGCGCGCGCCGCAGCGTTCTCATCGACGCGACGACAGCCGCGCCGCTCCGCTCGCGTCCGCTGCTCTCGTCGCCAGAGCCACCGCAAGTCGCACTCAATCGGAGTCAAACTGTTGGGCGGAGCGAGCTCGCCTCTTGCGTAGCGTTCTTTCGCGGCGCCGCTCGGCGGCGCCGCTCAACTTCGCAGCTTCGCAAGCAGCTTCGTGCGACTTTCCTCATCTCCGTCCATGCACGGGAAGAGAGCTGCTCGACCGCCAGCCGTTGCCGAGGCGGCGAAGGCGCCAGCAAAATATATCTTGCGCGCGCGCGCGACGCGCGCGCCTCCGTCGAAGCGAAACTCGAGCCACCTTAGGCGAGCCGGCTCAAGATTAAATGACTAGTTAGACACCATGCAGGAAGGCTGCTCAGCGTTTCGGATGCTCTCCTCTGTTGTCGCGGCGCTGCGTCCGTAGCGCCGCTAGCGCCACTGACGCCACTGACGCCCGATCGCTCGCTCGCTCGCTCGCTCGCTCGCGCGAGGCTGTCTCGCGCTTCGCTGCGACCAATGCACCGCCGATCGCCGCAGACGCAGAGAGCGGCGACAGCGAGCGATCGCATAGCGACGACGACGACGGAAGCGACTGCGATAGCGACGACGACGGCGAGGCAGCCGCAGCCGGTGCGACGGCGGCCGCCCACGACGAGCGCGAGCCTCTCGTACCGGAAACGGGGATGACGGCAAGTGAAATCGAGGCTCATGCCGTCCGCCAGATCGCCCGCCACGAGGACAAACAGCGACGGCGGGAGCGGGGGCGCCGGCGAACCGCGACGGTCCGGTAATTGGGCGCGTGCGCGCGAGCGCTCCGCTCGCGGAAGCGCGACCTGGGGGCGTGGCGCCACGTCGCAGAACCTGCAAGGCTCTTCGTGACAACGTGTGGCGGTTTAGATTCCCTCAGTGAGCGATCCTTTATTGCCCATCGCGAGCGGCTGCGACGCTGCCTTAAGGCTCTTCTGCCGCCATACGATTGAGGCTGTTTGCTCAGCCCTCCTTTCGCAGTTTTAAGGCGAACGAAGGCGACCGCTCCCTAGTCACCGCGAATGGCCGGCGCCCCGCAGATATTGAGGCAAGCAATACTCGGTATCACCGCGGCGCGCGAACTTTGAACCTCCGCGCCTCCGACGGCCTGATTCTGACGCCGGCTGAACGATTTCGGCAGTCACTGTTGGACGAGTCCTTACGCGTCCAGACGAGCCTGTACTCGCTCGTCGAACATTCATTTAGCCACGTTGTCGCGTTAGCTTGGCTCGGTGCAATTTTTGCTGTCCGATTAACCACGCTCTTTGTTGTCCGCTGCCGGAAAGGCAATTTAGCTCCTCTAGTTAGTGTGTGCGCGTCCCGTTCCGGGAGGACGCGAAGTCCCGCGCCCAAGGCCGCGCCTCTCAGAGAGCACTTTCGACCCGCCAAACTTCAAAGACGTCTGAACAGCTCACGCCTGCCAGACAAAGTTCTTTGCGTGCATTATGCATTATGTCCGCTGCCATGGATCCTACGCAAATCTGCGCTAGCTTAATCCTTGGGAGGCTAATTACACGCGTCTCATAGGCTAATCCTCAGCTCGTGAATGCGTCGTCTCACCTCAGGATGCAAGGATGCCTAATCTCTGCGGCTCGGCTGTAGGTACCGCTCTACGCTACTTCAGCCCGAAACTAGCGGTTGCCTTGTGACTTCCCAGCCACTCCCGACTCGCTCGCACGAAACTACCGTTGTGTTCGAGACTGCTTCATCGTGCGCATCAGTCTATGCAATGAATGCCCCATATACAGTCTGTCCCAATTTATCGCATCGCCTTGCGAGCCCGAGTCTGTGCTTGGGCGTTCCATGAAGTCATCGTTCGCGATGACCCGCTTAAATGTCGTGCTTTGCAAGTGCGAGACAAGCCACTCGTAAGGATTACCTAAACCGCTTATCTGCTGCTCGTGGGCGAGAGCGGAGTCCGAGTGCAGCGGCAGCAGCAGCGGCGGATTCTCGTCTGCGACGAGCGAGCGAGCGAGCGAGTGGCGGCGGCGACGCTCAACAGCCTTCCTTCTACTTTTAGAAGTACGACAGGCGAATCCAGCCTCGACAGCAGCGAAAGCGACCAAGCGGAAGTACGACTGCGCGAAATCCACTCGCTCGAGACGAGGCTGCAACGGAAGATCCGAGAGCTCGACGCGTCGACGGCGGCGCTTCGTCAACGTTCCGTTCAAGACGAAATCCGGGCCGGACAGCGGAAGAGAGAGGCGCTGCAGCAGGAGCTCGAATGTCTTCAGAGCTATCGGCGCGCCTTTTCGTCCAGGACGCCGGAGCGCCGCGGCCGCGAAATGAGCGCCAGCGCAGCCGCGGCGGCTCAGAAGGCGGTCAGCTTTGACGAGGGTCTCAACACTCGGCATCACTACAACGAGCGCGAGGGCACGCCCCGAGCGGCTGACCTCAGCCAAGCTGCGATCACTCCGAGGCTGGAATCCAGGCCGTCCAACGCGAGCTGGACGTCTGCCGGGAGCGATAGGCGTGAGCGGAGGCCACCGTGGGCCCGCTACTGGAAAGCGGCGCTCTAGTCAGAGGCCAGAGGCCAGACTGCCGCCGCGTCGTGCCCAGCGCGCGACGAGCGCACTCGCTGCTGCCGCTGGTCCATTGAGAGAGAGAGGGATTTCCCTCGAGCTTTCTGTTTACCTGCGTTCGCTTCTGCAACGATGGCGTGCATACTATTCTAGAACTCTGTCGCTAAAGGCTGCGAATGCAGTGACGTCACTGCAGCATCACTCGACGGCTCTGCATCCGGTGCTCAGCACGCTGTTCTTTCAAAACAGCGGCACTTCTCCTTTCTTTGGTCCATTTTCGGTATAACTACATATATATATATATATATATATATATATATATATATATATATATATATATATATATATATATATATATATATATATATATATATATATATATATATATATATATATATATATATATATATATAGCTTTACTTTCTTTGCTCTTCGCTCGTCGCCATATCGACCCACTAGACCGGCTGTTTACTACTAAAAGCCGGGGAAATTGAGCAAAGTGAACTCAAAAAAATCATAAAACACTCTGGCCTATACAGTTTGACTGCCTTAATTCGTTTTGCAATCAGCTGCTGCTAGATTTCAACCGTTGAATGAGAATGAACAACGGCCCGCTTCGGCGGCCGCTTTAACGGTAGTTAGTTACGCTTGGCGATCACATAGCAAGGCAGGAGCTTATATGCGCCTTACACCCACTTGCAGCTGCTCAAAGCAGCACATGTTTCAGCATGTTACGCTAGTAAAGACTCGAGATTAAATCACCGGATGCTGTAATTCAATTTTCCCAAGTTGAAGTTAGAAGGGTCAATCGCAGCGATGCACTGCACCTTAGGGAAAGCGAGTTTTCGAAAGCTTCACGCTTTGTGGCCTCCTCTGTCGCTAGACCTCCACGTTGCTGTCTGCCACAGTTGCTCACATTTATTATAGCCACTCATATGTTCCTCACGCTAAGCTCTTTTTTATCCGAATCCATTTCTATATAAACAGAGAATGGTTGTTCGAAAACGAATGCGTACATTGTTGATTTTTTTTTACCACTTCCTTCGTACAGCTACGAGTACCGCCAATGAAAAATAACTGCCCTACTTGGTGAAGTCTAGATGATGCGTGATCGTCAATGCGCCGGGGCAGCAGAAAAACTGCATCGGCTTTATTGCTGTCAGGCAGAGGGGAAAGATCTGTGACTAAGTACGAATTAGCCATTCGAGCCCCAAAAAACTATTAAGGCTAATTGCATATCGTACTTACAGAACAACGTGGCGCTGCGATTTGCGGGCTATTAGCCAACCAACATGCAAAAGGCAGGCGAACTCCAATATTGAATGATGCAATCACTCTCCAAAAGTCATTCTACGCCTCTTTCGCTGCTAGCGACCCTTCAGATAGCTAAGAGTGGAGTCGAAGGAGCCGGATGGCGACTCGGCGGTCGGATCTTCAACCTCCTGCAGTTGACGGCTACACTGTAAATGCCGACGAATGATGCGGTAGAACCTGCATTTTTACGAGGGACATCGCTCAGCCGGAGCTGACCGCTTCGCGTGGGGTGACATTATTGCATCACATCATAGCGCTCCCTAAAGCACGCCCTGTCTAATGTGCGGTAATAGTTTTGCAGTAGATTTACAGATGGGATGCAACTCCATCCAAGTCCGGGTAGAATCAGGCCACATACACAGCGTTCGTAAGGGTACTAGCCCTTGCCGACGTGCGACAAATACCGTCAAAGCCCTGAGCCTTGACGTGCGGATAGCAGCTTGTTGGTGCAGTACCAATGCAATAAGACGTGCCGGCGGCTGTATAAAGTGGTTGCTACGACTAGCGCACGTACCTAGAGACACAAATCGATGGCGTAGACGAGTCTATTCAACAGTGTCAGTGTCAGAGGTTTACATGCGTCCACCATCAGCCACGGCGTATAGAAACTCGCGTACGGTAGCACCGATGGCACCACTGAACTTCGCAAAGCCTCCGGCAAAACTTGCTTCAGGCTCGACGACTCGAGCTCAGCTCCTCCGTGATTCCAAGTTTAAAGCACAACTGACGAATTTTACTTTACTTAAACTTCCATGCCGCCTAACAATGGACTAAGGTATAGCCACCTCCGAACCATTATTATTCGAAAACCACGAATAATATTTTGGCCGATCGCCGCGTGCTTGGTTGCTATCATCGCTATCATCAATATCGCATCTGAATAGCGTGCTATATTTCGTCCTTTTCAATTCCACTCTCACAGTCGGACCACAAAAATCCTGCCGCGAAACGCGAGCCGCGCTCCCGAGCGACTGGCTGCGAAGATGGCTTTTCGCTGACGGATCAGGCTGCGCTCTCCTGCCATCTGCAGCACTTGCCTGCTTGTGCGTTGCTGCGTCGGCGTCTTCCGTTCATTCTGCATGGTCGTGCTGTGCCACGCACGGCTTGATTTGGGCTGCCACTGGGCGCTCGGCAGCCCAGCAGCGGTGTGCGGCCGCTCGTAGCTTGAGCTTGCTGCTAAGCAATAAAAACCGTACAAAAATAAAAGCAAAAATCAGCTGATTCAGCTGCCTCTTTCCTATAGCCCAAGGAGGAGAGCCGTTGCGGTTACCAGCCTGCTTGCAGTATGCAATAAACATGTGCCCGCTGCAGGACTTGAACTCGCGATCTGGGTTCTGTAGAGCAACCAACTTGCCACTGGGCTAAGACCCAGGTCGGCGAGTACCGGCAGGGCAATTTCTAAAGCAAACCGTGTGGCAACAGCGACGTAATTGTAAACTAAATTACCAGGATTGTGCTTTCGTCGGTCAAGCACACACATCTTCGAAAAATGATGCAGCAAAAGTCTGGAAAAGTCGTAATTTGCTTGCCACGTTAAATACGTCCTGTTAAAACGGCAACGCAATAGCGCTCGTAATTAATAATTCATTTATATATAGCGCCCCAAGAGAACTTAATCGCTATTCAGGCGCTTCACATATGCCTCGGGGCTCGAGCCCACGACCTCAGCCAGACCTTGGTCGGGGCGAGCATCTTAACCACTAGACCAAACCAGCTCGGCAATCGCAAGGAAATTTACCAGGTGCTATGCAGTGGCCACGTGCACGCTCGGATGCAGACGGATTCTGCACGATCGCTGGAGCTTTACTTAAAGATAACTCTCAGCATATCAAATGTAGCGTGCATTTCGGGCGGGAGATTGGATGTGCTAGGCGCGATTCTACGATCTGGCTCGCGCCTTCTTGGCCGGAGTTACAGAGCGTGCCATTCCGCGCCATCCTGACAAGAATTGGACGCAGCGAGCAGCTCGCCAAGATGCCGCCCAAGCGATGCCGCCGCTGCTCAGGTGCTTCCGGGCTCGCCAAGAGCCCGGAAAGAACGACAGCCGAGCTGCCGACGGCGTTCGCTCGCGGCCTGGCGTTCGGCGTCAGGCGCTGCACACTACCCCGTGCGCGTTCCCCACTCGCTCTTGCAGAGTCAGCTCGTGAAGTTGGCCTGCACGCGGCACAGCCAGCGCGAGCGTCTCCTGAGGGCCGACGCCGCCAGAGCGGCGGCGGCGCCGCGTGCTCGCTCAGCGTGCGCGCGCCGGATCGCCGCTGGCCGCGCTCGGGGCCCGCAGCAGAGCAGTACCCGCGGCAGAGGCAGCAGCGCCGCATGCGGCAGCGCCTCGTCGGCGACCTTAGCCTTACGCCCGCCGCCACCCTTCTCCTGCCTGCCGCCGCCTTGTTGTGTGCGCCTGCTGCTACGGCTTTTTGTAATTAGCGCCGCGTCCGGTCACTAATGTATGCCCCACCTGCTGCAGGTGGTTGGGCAGTTGACTCTGCGCGGCGTCCGGCCTTTGATGTACGGGTGTTGCCTGCTGCAGCTGCATTTTGGAGACTCGTTCACGACTAACGCCCGCGCTGTGCCTCCGCGAGACCCCACAAGATCTGCTGCCGCTGGAGCCACGGCAATATAAAAGCCTCTGCTGCCGCCGCCTCTCCTGCGGCCGCCTCTTGGCACATCATCAAGCTGGTCAATGTATAAGGCACCAGCGCTTCGGTGCAGCCGCAGGGGTTCAAAGTCAGCTGCCCTGAATGACAGGACGGGACGAGCACGCTTCGCTCGCCGCTCGCGCCTACGCGGCGCCTCTTTCAGTGGCCGCGGTCGCCGTGTCGGGCTGGCGGTCGTAATTGTAATGCGGCGCGCGGTCGTCTCGGAGTCGGTGATGTATGCACGGTCGGCTAGCGTTCGGGTCGCAGCAGCTGAACTCTTTCCGAGAGCGGCCTACGAGAAGAGAGGCGCGGCTCGTGCGCGATAAATGCCAAGAGCTCGGAAAGCCTGCAGCGCCGCCGCCGCCATCTCGTCTGCAGCGAGCTCGCTGTGCAGCGCCGCCGCCGCCGCCGCCTCTCGTTTTTTCGCGGCCGAGCGGGACGCAAGGGCTGCATAAAAACCAGCGGCCGCTGGCCTTTGCGTCCCGACAGAGCGTGACGCTTCGCGTGACGTCGCCGCCGCGCCTGCGTCCGCGGACCGCCGGGCTGCTGGACCGCGAACGTGGTGAAAAGGGCGATGAACGCAGATCCCTACCTTTCTGGCATTGCGCCTCGCATGCTTGACGAATAGCGATCTAGACATGCGGTAAGCTAGGTCAGCTTATTGGTCCGTTAGTTAGTAATAAGCCCGTCGCTGGCGTCGCGTTTGCGTATGAGTCATTGAGCTTTAAGCCATTGTAAGCCCGTCACAGGTGATAGGTCAGTAAGAGAATATCAACTTAAAAGGGATATTCGAAGGGTGGCGGCCACGGCATTCCAGCCGCTTGAGCTCCCTTCGTTAAAGCAGCTTGAGCTCTTTGCACTACGACCCCGTTTGCTGTTCGCTGTCGCCCTTAGCGACGGCTGGCGCCTCCCGAGCTTCCGCTTGGACCGGCTCAGTTAACGCATTGAAAAGCAGTCGTAGTGAGCGCCTAGACCGGAAGTCGTGCGGCGCCTGCCTTTGGTAAGCTATGGGCATTTATCTTTGCACATTTCAGAGTTTTTTAGTTTTCTGAATTGTTTTTTGTAAGCAGAGGTATTAATATGGTCATGTTATAGCCCAGATACCACTGAAAGTGAGAGCATTATGGCTGCCTAGCGCACGCTTGAGCCACGTCGAAGATTGCGGCTAAATTCTAAAGCTGTGCTCACTCGGCGACTCTTGCTTCTGTCATGCGTGTCTGTCCTGCTTGTGTTCTGCTTCGTCCAGTCTTCCTCTTGGAGGATGTCTACGCGGTCAGTTTTCCTCCAATTCTTGCTTCCTACTTCCTCTGGTTCCAAAGTTATTCGTTAGACGGCTAGCGGATTGCCCTCGTAGATGCCCCTCCCGGTAAGCCTTCCACGACTGCCTTTATAGCTCGTCGCCTCATGATCTGATTCTTAAATTACGAGCTCGTGGTGTCTCATAAACTGGAACTCTCGCGCTTCTACGATTGAGTCGGTCACGTGTCTTCCGCCATGTTTTTTAAAGCAGCGACGGCGTTCCCTCGACGGCGCTTATGACTGATCGTTTTTTTCAGTCTTAGTGTTGCCCGAGTCTTGGTCAAGACGTAAAACCAAGTTTAGCTGAGTATTCGTTAAGTCTTCCTTAAGTCTTGGACCACCCCTAGTCTCGGCGACCGTGGTATGCACCAATGACTCAAGCAGGACTGTACCAGGACGGAAGCAGTACTCAAGGCGTTTACGCGGCTTCAATGCATTCTGGAGGTCTAGATTACTTAATCGAAGAGGTGGCTAAGTCAACTGTGACAGTGGCTACCACTGCTTGTAGCGTTTATTGATGATAATAAAGACATTTGTATAGTGTCCTAAGAAGACTGCTGTATGTTTGTCTGTCTGTCTCTCAGAACTATGCTGACCTATCCTGCACCCACTCTACCCGAAACCAGTCCGTGTAGCCATCGGTGCCACATCAGTGCCAGAACAGCTTCTGCCTGGCCTCATTTCGGTCGATATCGCTCGCGTATTTCTCCGCGGTAGAGCCAATGTTAACGCCAAATGGGTAGTTTGAGTCTTTGGCGCTCATTAGGAACGAGACCAGCGCTCGTGCCAGTGTGGCTAGAGCAGAAACCGTCGAAGCCAGCAGTGAATTCCGCAGATTCTAGACCATAGGGGAGCCCTCTGAAGCCGCGACCGGCCATGAAGTAATAAATAAATAAATAAATCCTAGCTGATTGAACAACCTCTTTTTGCATAGCGACAGAAGAGCCTTTATGGCTATCACCACCGCTTGCAGTGGCGATAAAGAATCGCCTAACGCAGGAATCAAACCCACGACCTCGGGACCGAGGTCGTGAAAGCAACCACCTTACCTAGTGTGCCATCACGGCTCACCAAAAAATGCTAGCTGATTTAACAGCCTCTTTTTGTATAGCGACAGAAGAGCCTTTACGGCTATCACCACCGCTTGCAATGGCGATAAAGGATCGCCCACCGCAGGAGTCGAACCCACGACCTCGGGGCCGAGGTCATGAAAGCAACCACCTTACGTAGTGAGTACATGCGATGCAACTCTGCGATCACCAATCCGCCCACTATCACGACCGCGATCGACGTCAGAATTAGGGATGCATTGACGATCTGCAGTATAACGGTGCCGAAAACTTTCCTTCCGGAAGCCGACAGCCATAAAGAGCGACGCATTGCCGAACAGCGTGTGCTGCGCTCGCAGCGCGCAGACAACTCGTAGAGCCATTGAGCTCACCATTCAAAAGTGGCTCCGAACGACGTGGCGGCGGCGGCGTTCTTCTTGCCTCCAAAGTAAGAGACTGCTTCAGGCAGGAAAAAGCATCGGAAAGCGGTGTAAATCAATCTAATCTCGCTGCTTCTGCTATTGCCGCCTTTATTTAGTACTTACGATAGAGTGAGCGCACTTTGATGTCCGCGTGAAAAATTTAATCCCGGCCCGGCATTCGCCGTCCTTTATTTGAGTAAAGCAATCGAAGACGTTCTTGAAGCGCTACGCGTACTCTAACGCATAATTATTTTTTAGGGGAGCGTCTGCGGATTTCCGCCGTTTCTTCCGACTGGCTCTCTATTAGCACTCTACTAAACTCTGCTAGGACCTGGCAGCGGGTTTCCGCTATTACGAAAACGTGCGCGCGAAGTCTAGCGAGAGCAGCTCTAACCCGCCGGACGCTCCGGCCTGGGCACAGCTTCTACAGGAGATCCCTGCGGGCCGAGCGTTTGCAAAAGAAAACATGTGGCGCGATGCCGCCTCAGAACACAGTCCTCGGCCTAGCCGTCTGTGGCCTGTTAGCGACCGCCGCCGCTGCCGCCGTGGCCGCCGCTGGCGACCGAGCCGCCGCATAGTCGTCGAGGCTCTGCACGCTTCCGGCGCGAGTGGCCTCTGACTGACGGCGACCGGCTGCCGACTTCTTCAGCGACGCCGACGACGTGCAGCGCAGGCAGCGCTCCACAGGGAAGCCAAACAGACGACTGATCTCGACCGTGTCCACGAGCTCGGTCGCCTGTCGCCGGCCGCCACCGCCGCCGCTTCGCAGCGCCGCCGCGCCGCCGCCGCCTCCGCCACCGACGGCGAGCAGCCGCTCCTGCACGGAGCCGCTGAACCGGTGGAGCTCGGTCTGGCTGCGCGCCGTCTCGCCCACGACGCCGCCGAGCAGGGCGCGCATCCGGTCGTATTTGCTTCGCCGCCGCGCGAAGCAGAGCATGCTGCTCTGCAGGTCGCGCAGCGTCGAGCGCTGGTGTGCGCTCATCTGTCCAAGCGCGCTCTCGAGTCGCGCCTGCTCGACGCGATTGAGCGAGAAGGCCATCTTCTCCTGAGCGCTCCAGAACACGGCCGGCTTCGGGAATTGACGCTTCGACATGTCGACGAAGTACTGGCTCTGCTTCGCGCCGCCGCCGGCGCCCGCGCGCTTCGCCGCCGGCCGACCCGTCGTGGAGCCGGCGAAGGCGGCGCCGCCGCCGCCGCCACCGCCACGTGCAGCCGCCGCCGAATTGCCTCGCTCCATCCGGCTCGTGGCCGGCGCCGCCGATTGGGCAGCGGAGCCGATCTGTCCGCCGCCGCTGTCGAACGGCCGGCGCGCTAGCGTGTACAGCGCGCCCGCGGCGGTCGGACGAGCTCGACGCCGCGCGACGACGGGCGCGCGCGCGCTTGCTTGCAGGTCTCACGTCGCTTCCGCTCACCGAAGAAACTCGAGCGGAGGCACGCGACGCGATCCGACCGCCGTCGGACGTCCGAGCGCCGGGATGACCGCGCGCGGTCAAAGCCGCCGCCGCTGCGGTCCGCTGGCCATCGTGCACGCGGCGAGAGAGAGAGAGTGAGAACGTGCGGCGCTGGCGAACTCGGACGATCGACGGCGGCGCGCGAGCGCGCGAGCGTCCGCTGCAGCCCGTCGGATGCGGCGGCTATAAAAAGCTTGGCGCTCGCGCTCGTAAACAGAACAATCGGTGCGATTCTTGTGAGCGTCGCGCCGTGAAAGGAGACTCTAATGATCCGAGGGCCTGTTGACGCAGCACCTAAGTGGCGGCTCTCTTTTTTAACGTCAGCGCCGCGTGTCCATTGTGCGGCGCGCGCGAGAGAATGCGAGCGACGCAGCGGCCGGTGCGTGCAGTAGGGGTGAGGTGGCTGGGCCAACGTCGCCGCGCATTTAGACAGCGGAGCGAGCGGAGCCGAGGTCGCTGCGTTCGATCCGGGCACTGCACGGCGACTGCTCGCGGTCGGACGTGGAGTCTCCGTTTTGAAAGGGCACCACGGTCGATGGTTGAAAGCGACTACGCGATAACCTGCTGGCAACCGCGTAGCATATTTGACGTGAATCTAAGAGAAATTACTTCATCTCTCTCGCGCGCGCGCTACCCCGCGCCGGCTAACTGCAGCGCAATTCTGCCTTCGCCCGCATTGACTTTATGTCATAAGGGTCCCAGGTATGGACGCGTCTATTCCGTTCAGCCTTCCTCGTGTCTCAATAAATTTGCTTTTACCTGCATGCATTACGCGCTCAACTAAGCATAACAATAAGAATAGTAATAATAAGACATTTTTATAGCGACCTCAAATGACTTCACCTCTTTCTAAGCTCTTTAAGTATGCTGATAAGAAAGCATTTTAATATGGTTAATAGTCACATGCACAGTTTCAGTGTGCATAAGCACGCAATATATAATATATAATTCATTTGTATAGCGTCCTAAGAGAACTTAATCTCTATTCAGGCGCTTCACATATGCCTCCGGGCTCGAGCCCACGTCCTCGGTCAGCGGGACGAGCACTTTAACAGCTGGACCAAAGCAGCTCGGCGACGGAGATTCATGCTGACTCAGTAAGTGCTGTGAGGAGCAGGGGCCCCTGTAAAATCTTCTTTTAGTGCCAAGTCAGGAGAAGTCGCGACGTCCGTCCGGTGTGAGTTCAAGGATTTAAAAGCGTACTAGCTAAAGACACGGACTCCAAAAGATTCGAGACTGTTTTGAGGTGCAGTTAAACCACGCGAGTCGGGAGAGCGGATGTAAGATGTCTATACCCTGTTTGCGAAATAGTTCAAGTAGGTGGGCTGAGCAAGAGATTGAAAGGACCCAAAAGAAAGTCACATAACGTTGAATTCGATGCGGGCTTGATAGGGAGCCGGTGCAGGTCGGTGAGAAGTGACTTATTGTGCTACTGCGAAGCTCACTGCGGATAAGCCTTCGCAGCAGAGTTTTGCACCGACTGCGAGCTCCTCATTGTGCAGACCGGAAGCCCAGCTGGTAATGAGTAACGGAAGTCAAGACGAGACGTCACATATGCATGGGCCAACTTGTATGGAGTATTTCTGTGTATGCATGCCTGAAATTTTTAATGTCTCACTGTTAGAAGTATGCAGACTTGACCGAGGAGCTTGTGCAGTCATTTATTGAAAGTTTGCGTGGAACAAGACACCCAGATTGATTGCGTGCAGATGCTGCAGGAAATATGCTGGCCAAGGCCATTTTGAGAGAGGCTTTGTCCAATTTCCGTCTAACATTAGCTTTTCTCATAGCCAGTAAGGTGGTTGCATCATCATTCATTTTGAGAAAGTTTGTTTGCATCCAAGTGCGAATGTCTGCAGTACATGCAGGAGTAGAGTCGAACGAGTTTGATAAGCTGGAGGTCTGGGAGGGATCAAAGCATAGGTGTGCAGATGTGTTTTGCCTGCACAGATGTGAATGCCTAGATTTGGCTTGGCGATCAAACCGGCAAGAGGGAGAGTATAAATTATGCAAATAAGTGGGCCAAGCACAGATCCCTGGAATATCACCAACCTTAGATGCTCAACCTATGACAGTTGCCGTTGACATCGATGCCCTGGAGTCTCGCACTGAGATAGAACCTAAACCATTTGCAGTGCAGTGCATGTGACGTGCCGACAATTCCCTATGAGAGATGAGAACCGCTCAAGAAGGGATATTTTTCAGGACAATTAACCGGATTGATAAGGTGCATGTTAATAACCCGGGTTCTACTAACCAGCGGACGTGAGTGTCTTCACGTATGTTGTTGCATGCTTGTCTTAGCATGATACCATGCTTGTCTTTAAATCTAGATTAGCAATTCTCTTTCAGCAATTTTTTAATCACCTGGATAGAGTTTTTCTTTTAGCGTGCTACACTAAAGACTTATGATTAAAACTTTCGCTGATGACGTTGGGGTGTGGCTGTCAAGCGATATACTTTTCTCAATTCACTTCGCGAGCGCTGCGTCAATGCAATCTGTTCACGCCTATATCTCAGGGGTGTTTACCCAGAGGGTGCCGCTGCCTCCATATAGACATTTTCTGTTGATGTCACTATCTGTCTCTACATATGTTGGTCTGTCTGTCTATCTGCCCCAACGATTCTCTGTGTGCGTGCGTTCGCGTGCGCTTTCGTTCCTCCGTGTGTGCGTGCATTGGTTCGCGAATAAATAATTCTGCCGCTCTCTGCACAGAAAGTTAGGACTGATACGCTTCTCCGCTTCCGTTTGCTCCTCCTCCGAATGGACGGAGCCTGGTGTTGGTCATTGCGGAAATATCTTAACAAAGCGAGCGCCTCGCCGCCAGCGTCGCCGGACATCGTCGAGGGGTGCTCGTCGATATCATTCGTTTGTGGCGTTTCGTATCGACGACTGCAGTTGCTTCCTCGGAAAGATTGGTGAATGCTAGCGGTGAAAGCGTCGCGGTTCAGACGACTGGCTATATTCGCACTTTGTCAGCGTCGGCAACGCAGAGCCCAAACGGTGGGCAGAGCCAGAGCGGAGCGGCGAGCTCACAGAGTAGGCGAGGAAGAGCGAGGGTGAAGCGGCGAGCTCACAGAGCAGGCGAGAGAGGAGCGGCGAGTTCAAAGAGCAGGCGAGAGAAGATCGGTGAGTTGACAGTGCAGGCGAGAGTGAAGCGGCGAGCTCACAGAGCAGTCGAGGGCGGAGCGGCGCGCCTCGCCGCCCTCGACTGCGAGCGAAGAAAAGCATGCGGTTACATAGGGCTGTCTTTTGGATGCTCGTCTACCTGGAATGCCGGAGACAGAGATTAAGGTTGGCAGTTACGAAGCCACGATTAAAAGCCCTTTCATCTCGTGATCGTCGCTACCGAACGAGCTCTGTGGGCTTCCGCAGATCTCATGGGTACTTTTTCAACAGAAGTGAATATTTAGCAACTCTAAAATCGTGTCCTCCCGTTTAAAGTGTGTAGCTCCTCTGGGATTGGCACCGAACGCTGCCCGCATCGCAGGTTGTGCGCCGCTTTTGAGCAGCCTTTCATGCCTCGTCTGAAAGCAAGCATTGGCAGCCTATTTGTACAGAATCTCATCGCCGAGACGCCGACCATCCTCTAGAGCGCTTATGCACGCGTTTGGTGTTTAATATTTTACTCATTAGATTCCTAAGCCCGACAGGAGCTTCCTCCCAGGAACTACGACGACCTTCCAAGAGGCCTGCCGAGCGTCGGAGGGGAGGGCTCAAAACTGAATGGATATTATTCATTCGACTTCACTGCCGGCCCTTACTTAAGCATTCAATGGCTGGTGTTTCAATGCTAGCATCCTTGGGCGATTTACCGTGGCCATTGCTCGTAGGTCTTCGCTATTTATCAGCCTAAAGAACTTCTTTATGTAGCCTAATGCTTTAGCAATTTCTTAACGGGCAAATCATGGCACGATGCAGACTTGGAATTGAAGCTACGAAGGGAAGCGGCACGTGGGACAACCACGCTGGCATCCTTCTAGACTTGGTGGCCTCCTCAGAAGACAGAGCCTGAAGCTTTGCGCCGAAGATGCACTGCTCGTAAGGTCACATCAGACAAAAAATGCTAGCTGATTTAACAGCCTCTTTTGTGCAGCGATAGAAGAGCCCTCACGGCCACCGCTTGTAGTGGCGATAAAGGATCGCCCACCGCAGGATTCGAACCCACGACCTCGGGGCTGAGGTCGTGAAAAGCAACCACCTTACCTAGCGAGCCATCACGGGTCAGCCTCTCCTCTTCTGCCTCTCCTCCTCGAAAATTAGTTGGCTTCATTTAGACAGAATCGTGGCGATTCCGGAAGCAGACTCGAATTCTGCCCGCTAAAGAAGCATACTTAAGATATACTTTACAGCTTACCTAAAATTCCGCCATGCTATTTTGGGATAATCAAAATATCTGCACCACCAGGAGGCACCCAAAAGCCCTAAATGCGCCGTCAATAAAGCGGCCAGTTCTCCCTTTTGTAGAGCTCGAAACAGACTCCTAACGTTAACTTAGCAGCAGGCTTACGTAACCATAAATGTTAAAAAAAGTACTTTGGTAGCCTTCCTATGGAGAAACGGCATGACGCAGCGCCCCGCCCCAAGCGGCTCTAAACCGCTCTAGAAAAATGCCATTGCCCGTTCTCGCGGCGCTTGAAGTTTTGCTCAGAAGATGCAATCGCCGGAACGTGCCTGCCTACGAAGAAATGAGCACTCCTACTTGAAGAGCCCGAATTTATGGGGTATGTCGGCGGATTTCTCTAAACCTGGCTTACATGGATTGTTTTTGGCAAATAGGCTTTAAACAACGGTAACTTAGGCTGTGGGTAGCCCAACCAACCGGGCCCATCAGCGGACCTATAAGGCACTTTTTCCGCTCCAGCCACCTCCCTGCACCCTTGCTCAACAATAACAATAATGATGAGACATAATTCATTTTATGGTGCCTTAAGAAACTTAATCTCTGTTCAGGTGTCACATGCGCCACGGGGCTCGAGCCCACGACCTATCATATAAACATTTTTCACCTTTACCTTGGTCGGGCGAGCACCTTGCACTAAGGCAGCTCTCAGGTTAGCCGCGAAACTAGCCCTTGGCTTAGTGGGTCTGACTAGCGCACCTACAGCAACTCGTAGCGAACGGACTAGCCAAGCAGAATTTGGTAGGGGACGCATTAGTTAACTGGGAGCGAAGTGGGGTGTCAGCCTGACAGCGAGATCCGCTAAGGTTAAATGGAGCTTTGGTCAGGCAAAGAACGGTCAGTATGCGGACTGACTACCGTACTCCATTAGACAAAGAGCGATATGGTAGCAAGCTGGCACAGGAGCCATCTAATAAATTACAGGCGGAAGCGAACAGGCCTGAGAACGGACACTAAGAGCGGGAGTCCGACAAAGTGGCAGCTACGCTCAAGGTCAGGAGTTCAGAGAGAGAAAGAGAAAGAGAGAGAGAGGAGAGAGAGAGAGAGAGAGAGAGAGAGAGAGAGAGAGAGAGAGAAAGAGATTCAGTTGTCGATGCGAGACTACGCCTCGAGAGCACGGGAGTCGAACCTACGGCGACGAACAGCTAAGTGCAACTTAGACTGCGTGGCTGTGTTTTGTCGGCTACTCAGTCAGCTGCTCATATCTTGGGGTGCTGTAGCGGTCCGCCTTCGTGGTCGGGATCATCGCTGGCGACGCATGCGTAGGGTAGCTTATTGTAGTCGGTCTCTGGGATTTCTCTCGTACTTAACTCCGTCGGTCCGGTGCGCGTCGCGTAAAGCGCTTGCGCCGGCGCGTAACCATGACTAGCAAGCCCACAATTAACTGTTGCTTTCGGCACCCAGTTGTGGCCGCTTGTGTTTCAACTTGGCTGCAGGCTGCATTACACCGTCCACTGGTAGAGAACTGGGGGACGAACTTCTTCGCGGCTACAATCTTAAACACTGGGCCAAACCAGAACGTTAAGGGAATTAACGGTCTACATCGAGCCCGCACGCTCCGGGTACAATGGCGTCGCTAAGACCTCGAGCGACTCATCGGCTACTTCAAGGTCACGTTCCAGTACCAGTCCAAGGTCCCCATCCTGTACCTACCCAACATTACGGATACCGTCTGAAAAATTTAAGGTCTTCAATGCATTTCTCTCGTCTCACTAACGTCTAACTCAACTTCCCTACTCTAAGCCACCGATTTAACCACTTTTAACCGTTGCGGTGTGACTAAGCTTGAATAAACAGCGTTCGCTTTTGTAAAGAGCGCGCTCCGCTTCGCTTCCGCCATCAGTGGCTCCGCGGGCTTGTGGCGGTTCGGCAAAAATCATAGCATTAGAATGCGACACAACTTGCCCCGCACTGTTCCCCTGCATTGTGTTGACATTCTAGACTCAATAGACAGCTCCTGCAGAACCGTCCGACACTCCAGGCCAACACTGCGCTTTGCGCCGACGAGCAACCCTAACCGCGCACTTAAGTGGACTCGCTGTAAGAAAAGCTTTTAATTGCTGCTTCGAAGCCGTCCGCTGTCGTAAAGGCGATGCCGGGCAGCTCGTGCCTCAGAAAATAGATGGTTTAACGTGTTCTATAGGAAAAAAGCTAGCTAATTTTAAGATAAAGCAGCCCTCGGGGAGACACAGAACTTCCGTTCCGGCGGGCTCTGTAGCCGGGGTTGGGTGCGCGGGGCGTATTGCGGGACGTCGGCTGGCTGTGCGGGCATTCGACGGCCGCTTGGCTAAATGGATTTTTGTTGCAGCTGGTCTTTCCTGATGAATAAATTCGAGCGCACATAAGTTCAGTGACGCCCCGCGCCCTTCTAGGCAGCGATCGGGTAGCCGGAACGGACAGGTTAGCAACGGGCAGCCGACAATACCCAAGTTCCGGTCTCACACTTCCGCTCACCGTCCGTTGACGATAGCAGTGTGCTCATGGAAGAGAACGCCGACGTCTACGATGAGGTAGGCGGCATTGACTTTCAGCGCGAGGCCAATCTGGTGATAAGAGAGACGCGGGACTTCGTCAGTGACATCGTATTGTCCAACCTTCTTCCCGCCTCCCGCGAAGTCGCATACTTAAACGTGAAAACGAAAGACGGCGCCTGCCTCTGCGTGCAACTCGACGCCAGAGGCTTCCAGGTAAAAACGTTACTATATTTAGACTCCCGAACGCCACGTGCAAGTGCGCTCGCCTTCGTGTGACTTTGTGCCTGGTCTGTGTAGTTCGATTGCATGCGGGCTGGTACCGCTCCTTTCCTCAACAGCAGGTGGGAGCATCCCCGAGAGGGGCCTGTGCACAGCTGCGGTCAGCTTCTAATGAGGCGTTGACACAGGCCGATAAACCGCTGGTGAAAAGATGGTGGATTCACCATCGGGGTCGGCCAAGGGACAGCCGGGGTCTAGGAGGAGAGACTCGAGTGTGAGAAGGGGGCGAAGGCAGTCGTGCGTCTTGCGACTCCGTGCCTTGTGCAATAAACCGTTGGCGTTGTTCATCGGCTGGCTCTCTGATGGGCGAACCAAACTACAGTCTGCACAAGACTTCCTGACCGCTCCCAGCGCCTGCGGTCGCGGAAGACAGGCTGGCTGGAGAATGTCGCAAGTAAAACCGCCAGATCGATATGTGTATGGAAGGGGCTTGATTTAAGATCCTGCCGTCGAGCCCCACGCAGAAAGGCTCTGCCTACTTATCACAAGTAAGAGTACTATATATGTGATGGATACGCCTTGCCCGCCCTGCCGTTCTTGCTAGGGGTGCTGACACCTTCTGCCTTCTGGCGTAGTACGTATGCAGCTATCCTCAACCGGGGTTGCAAGTTGGGGATACGATCGTGATGCCAGCCAGATGGTTTTATTGGTGAAATTTCGTATGCATGGTCATTTCAGCTAAGTCTTACCTGGTGCCTAGCTTCTCGTAGGACCCAGACCAGACCTTCTGCCTGGCTCTGCACGCACAAACATACTCATCCGGTCGAGCGGCGCCCGATATTAGACGACTGAGGTTAAAGCCAAAAGCTGTAGTTACCCCCTAGCGCCGTCGTTATTTCGACCAGAGTGGCAGTATTAGCTAGCTGGAACGTGTCATGTGGCTGACTTCGCTACCTGCCCTCTGTGAATGCATCTGCCGACTTAGGGCATACATGTAGCCAAGTATGCGATTATTTTGATGTGGACCTTTGGCCCATTTCTCACCATCGGTGCCACGTGGAGTAATTTTAAAGTGTCTGCCTGCAGAGAGTAGTGAAAATAACGAAGCTTGTCCCAGAGGCATGGGTGTGGCAAATCTTTTAGCCGCCGATTGTGCTCAAAGTGTGTGAAGTGTCTGTCTCTGCCTGTGTCCATGTATTTTTCCTGGCTCCTCTCTCTCTCTCTCTCTCTCTCTCTCTCTCTCTCTCTCTCTCTCTCTCTCTCCCTCTCTCTCTCTCTCTTCTCTCTCTCTCTCCTTCTCTCCCTCTCCTTCCCTCACTCTCTCCTTCATTCTCTCTCTCTCTCCCTCTCTCGCTCTCCCTCTCCTTCTCTCTCTCTCTCCCTCTCTCTCATTCTCCCTGTCCTACTCATTTCTCCCTTCCCCTTCGCTCATTCCCTACCTTTCCCACCCTCATCATCCCTTTCTATTTCATCATTTGTGTGTGTGTGTGTCTCTCTCTCTCCTCTCTGTTCTCTCAATCTATCTTCTCTCTTGGGTGCGGATATGTGTGTATATGCATAACCGTACACGTGCTGGTGTATGCAACATACAGTCAATGCCCTACGCTATCCCGTTTTACTTGTCATTTACTCAAACTGCAGTTGACGGTTGGTGCGGATACATACTTCTTTAAAGTGCATAACGGTGTGGCACGGACTCTTGTTAGAGCCTCAGCCTTCAATCGTAACAGCCATGCACCTCACTCGGCTGCCGAGTAGGTGCTGCTTCTGATTCTCTCGCTGCTTTGCCAGTCTTAGTCGTAGTTCTCACACTCAAGACAACTGCCCCCTCTGTTTGACTCACCTATTTAGCTCGTGCTGGCGGTTGTGCATTCTGAAGGCGTGTTTCGGCATTGTGGTGTGCCGACTATCGTTCGAAATTGTCGAGCACCGCGAGCTCTCTCCGCTTGCCACCTCGGCACTTGAGCTGAACATGCTCCGACCCGAGCACTCGCAGGGCTCGTGTTTGCAGCCATGCTTACTACAACTAGAATCCTGTTGAATGCATTTAAAACAGGGATATTTAAATAACATCACCCAAACCATCGCAGTCGGGCTTTCTGGATTGGGCGAGCAGCTGGTTAATGGGCAACTGAATCATCATTGACCAAACCATTTTGGTTTGGATACCTGGGCAGTAAATCTCCCAGATCCTTGCCCTAACTTCTCCTGTGTATGCTGCTCTAGCTGCTCTCTATGCAATTATGTAGAAGTGGAATTTTGTTGGCTCGCGAATTCTTCAATGCGGCTCGGCTTCTTATACCGATGGGCTCGATCTACGCGGAGGCCTTTCTTACTTTATTCCAGAGCATCGTCGCGAGTCTGCTTGCGGCCATCGTTTCTAGACAGAGCATTGCCACAGGTACATCGCCAAATAAATGCGGCTGTGGCTGCAGCGGCTCGTTGTTTCCTCTGCTCATGGCAGGGTGCACAGGTGCGATCGGTCGTGGATTCAAAGCTGACCTCGGCCGGCTGGCCAGCGGAAGCACGGTGCATATTTGCACGTAAACGCTTCAACGGCGCTGGCGGTCTTGCTGACCCACGCATGCCGCCGGCAGGCTGCCGACTGGAGGCGCGCAATGAGGACGGCGATCACATGACCGATGGCGCCGAGCTTCTTTCTCTTTCTCTACCTCCTTGAGGCAGAGCACGTGGTAGCTCCACGTGCTCTGCCACGCGAGAGGGTTATCAATCGCCTGGTGCCAGCTGCTGTGGCAACAACTGGCACCAGGCTGCGCTTGCATTCTGCACATGCGCGCCTCAAGACGATTCTGTGTCTGCATGCTTGCTCGCTCTCTCTCTCCTCTTTCTTACTCGTGCTGACCGCGCAAGACTTTTCTGGGCCCCCCACACAAAAAAAGTGCCTCAGCCGTGAGTCGTTCTAAACTGTCTCATTTCCCAGGCCAAAGCGGAAAGCAGCAGACCGTGCCCGAATCGCACTGGCTGTGCTGCATGCATGTGAAAAGGATGCGGTTGTCGACTGTACGGCTTAATAAGGGTTGAATTTGAGTCCGAACGACAGTGTAAGCTGGATTAGCCGCGGCAGCGCTCTCCTTGCTGTTTTGCCTGCTTGACTGCCAGCTTGCCCCTTTCGCCGCTGCTACCTCCACAGTTGTCGCCAAGAAAGTCGTAGCCGTGGTTGACATTAGCCGAGGTTCAATAGCCGACGGCACGTCTGCTGCTGGCACCTCGGCTTCGGCGGTCCTTGCATCCCTACCAGCTGCTCTCCGATGTGAGAAACGAAGGGCCGAGCTGCTTTAATGTCAGATAATAATAATTATAATAATAGTTCATTTGATGCAGCGCCCTCAGAGAACTCAACCTATTTCTAGGCACTTTAGTGCTCGGCTGATAAGGCCACTCGGAAGGCCTTTGTTGTGCAAAGATTGCAATGCTAGTAACTCTGATAATCACTGTTCGACAGAGCGGGTGATGTGCCCAGTCCTCGGACCGCACAGTATTACAGCAATGCTAAGGCTTGCATCAGAGGGAGCTCGGTCGGTAGTCAGCTTGGTCTGCTCTGCTTTGGCGGTTGTTTGTGGGAGTGCATCAAGCTCACTTTGCCAAGTCTCACTTGCATGGTCCAGCATGCTTTCCTCGCCGAGCTAGCGCACCAACCCGGGCTCGGGTCCGTGAGCCCTGGGCCGGCGGCCTGCGGTGGTCTGGGAAGCAGACTGGGAGAACAGGAAGAAGAGAAGAGAAGGAGGACGAGAGGTCACTGGGTGCTGCCACTACTGCGGCCACTGGTCCCTGCCAGCAGCGCACTGAGTGCTAGTTCCTGCTGGCTCTCGTTGCAGGTGGTCGGAAACAGCTTCGATGAAGTCGACTGTTCACTTGTGGACAAGTCCAAGATCTATGAAATGATCGGTCCTCTGTTGGAGGCCTATAGTCCGTCGTACAGGCAGCTATTCTGTGAGCAACTGATTAGCAGACTAAACGGTGTGACTCAATAGCACGTGCCAGATCTCTTATTTGTGGCTGCATGAACTAGTCGGTGCAGTGCAGCAGCTACGTTCTTTTCGTTCGTCTGATTGAGCTCCGCCATGCTGGCGTCGTATGACGAAGATCGAATGGTGTCGTATGACGAAGATAACTGCAGTTTTTGACGTCTCGCTGGCGGCTCTGCTTTGCTACTTTTGACTGCTCATACCTTAGAGTTAATTAAGCCAGAGCGCCAGACTGAAAAAGCAAACATTACTTTGTATCTCCGTGACGAATCTTTCGAGATGGGCTTGATGTTGCAGTATTATTTGACAGACTGTAAGGCTGTTTTGTTTGCATAACTTCTCCTCGAGCGATGGTGAAGCTGAAGTAATCGCTAGTCTGTTGAAGCCTGAGGCTGTAATATATTCTAAAAATCTGTATTTCTACTTCAAACTCACTTGCACCATGTGTGTATTGCAAGTGTTGCAATATTTGTATCTGTGTACTTTAGCTCGCCCATATTTGTAAGGCAGTCTGCCATATGTTTTGGGTGTTATATGTCCTCATTTTGACTAAGCTAAATCTGACTGTGCGAACGCTGCGAGCCTAGTTCTTGTCATGAAGTTGGAATGCTATATTATCGCCGCTTGTGGTACCGACGTGACAGCTGTTAGTATCTACGTTTTAAAGGATTTAGGAAGTTAATAGTTGCGGGGTCCGTATTTCTGTCGTTGCTGTTATGCATCTTTGTTTGAGCGTGGCCAACATCTAAGGTGATAGAAAGCTTGCAAGAACGAGCATGCTTGCAAAGTCTATCTTTCGGAGCCCGAAAGTCACAGCTTTGGTAAACTTAAGGACTATGGCTTTAGAAGACGTAAGCGAAGAGGCTGCATCAGAGCTCATAATGTTGGTGTACAGTGGCATTAATATTATAATATTATATAATAATAATATGTTATTAGAGTTCATAATGTCGGTGTACAGGGGCAGATCATTATAATAATGGTATTAATAATACATTTCTTGTAGTGCCTCCAGAGAACTCAATCTTTTTCTAGGCACTTTACATTTGCTGCAAAGGAAGCACGATCGAATGGTTAGTGGTAGCATGCTTAATGGCAACGAGCATAACATGGTTAGGGGTGACATGCACCGTGTCAGCATGCATAAGCACTAAAGGGCGAATTACATGGACCCACGAAATGCTTGATAAATAAATGCGTTTTAATTTCTTTGTAAATGTGGCCAAGTCAGGAGATGTCGCGAGGCAAGTCGGGAGTGAGTTCCAGGCTTTGGGAGCATATGAACTAATTACATGGTCTCCCAAGACTATAGACCAACAAGCAGTGAATTACAGAAGTCAAGATGGAATGTCACAAATGCATGGACCGATTTAGCTGTGGTATCTCTGTTTAAACAAGCCCAAATTTTCGCAGTGTTATGTAGCTGGAAGTAGACAGACTTGACTGTTTAGCTGATGTGGTCGTCTGAAAGGTCACTTTGGAACAGGATGCGTAGATTTCGTGCAGATTCCAGACATATGCTGGTAGATCCGATTTTTGAGCGTTGGCCTTTCCAACTTCTGAATCGCACTTGGTTTGCCGATAACTAGTAAGTTGGTTTTATCATCATTCAAATTAAGAAAGTTTGCTGCCATACATGTGTGGATGTCATCAATACATGCAGCAAAAGAGTGGAAGTTCGACATGTTCAATGGCTGGGGGGATCAAAGCAAAGGTACAACTGAATGTAATCTGCTTAAAAGTGAAAGCGTAGATTGTGCTTGGTAATCACGTCAAAAAGAGAGTATACACAGTGAAAAGACTAGGACCAAGCACAGAGCCCTGAGGTACCCCATACTTCAGAGGTTCCTCGGACGATCTGTGTCCATTCATATCAGTACTCTGTAGTCTCCAACTGAATAGGACCTGAACCAGGGCAGTGTCAGTGATGCCCAGGCGTGATGAGAGATGCCCGAGGACTTGGTGGTCGATAGTATCAAAAGCTGTCGAAAGATCCAGCATAAAAGTAGAGATACTCTATGTAAGTTTGCGTTCCCTAAATATGTCGTTATGCACCCAAAGCAGTGCTGAGTTTGTGGAATGATTTGCATTAAACCAGACTGGAACTTGCTAGCAAGGTTGAAGTCTCAATATACGAGTTTAGCTGGTGTGCCACGACTCATTCCAGTGTCCTATAGGAACAGTAGAAGGGAGACTGGGTAGAAGTTGCTCACGTTCTCTTGGTCTTGTGTTGCTTTCTTGAGTAGTGGCCTGGCTGCAGCCTGTTTGAAAGGTGCTGGAAAATGACCTGAGGTTATTGACATATTTATGATGCTACTTATGCATGGCAGCAGCAGATCTATGCGTCGTAGGAGCAGGACAGTGGGAATACCATTTAGAGGACTAGTTGTATTCTTTGATTGGCAAATGAGCTTCAGAACGAGGTCATTAGTGGCCTCCTTGAATGGAGACATTGAGGTGCTGCATGGAATTGAGGAGTCCAGGGAGTTCGCCGCCACCCTAGGGATGGACTCCCTGATCTTGTCTGTCTTGTTGACAAAGAAGCTAGAGGAGTGATCAGCTAGATCATCACTTGGATTAGAAATAATAATATTAATGATCCACTTGATAAAGTGCCCTCAGAGAACTCGATCTCTTTATGGGTGCTTTACATTTGTTGCAAAGCAAAGGGAACTAGGTAAGGCGCTAACCTGGGAGCGGTTCTAGGTGGTTGATCGTCGGCATCAGTATTTTTGGATTGTGTATCTGAATCAATAATGTTTTTATGGAAGCTAGACTTGGCCTTTGCTAGGATCGATTGGTACGATCTACAGTAGTTCTGGTATGCCTTTCCATGGACAGTCAATCCTGATCTTTCGTATGCTTTTTCAAGCTTGGGCTTAGTAGACCTAACTAGTTTAATGTCCCTGGTAAACCATAAGCCGTCTGGGCGATGGCGAACAGTGTGCTTAGTCAGAGGTGCAAATTTGTCGAGCATGTCAGCCAGTGTCGTGTTGTAGCTGTCTACCAATAATGACAGATCAGAGGGAGGACTGAGCAGCAGAGGCGAGGCAGATATTCTCGCAGGGACAGCATCAATGTTAAGGGCCTTGAGGTATCGCGGTTCACATGTGATTTTAGAGTAGAAGGGGGTGCACATTGTAGACTGAATGAGATCTGCAGGTGGTCAGATAAGGAGAATTTGGTAATAATTCGTGATTGCCTGCAGTTATGTGTGAAAATTTGGTCGAGTGTGTGTGACCCTAGATGTGAATAGCGCCATGTATACATGAGCCACGAGAGACAGTGAGTCAATCAGTGTCCGAAATTCGGTGCTGAAGGCGTCGGATACATTATCAAAATGAATGTTGAAATAACTCATAATGAGGAAAGCTTGATTTCTTGCTCATGGAATTGAATGAGGTCAGAGAGAAATCTTGAAATAAAGAAGGTATTTGTACCTGAAAGACAATAGACTACTGCAACCACTGATTGCTTGTTGTCAGATGAACTCATAGATCAGTGCAATAGATTCGAAAACACAGATTCGAAGGACTGCTTCGAGGGGGATTGCAAACGGCTTGAAATCGAAGGACGATTGTGTAGTAACATCGACTCCGCATTAGTTTGATTGATCTAGGGGTGTTTGAGAGGGAGACGTGTTGTTTGTGCCGGTAGTCGCACACAGATCAAGACGGCTTCAGCAGATGCCATTTATTACGGAATCTTAGAACCGGGCCAGCACGCTGGCCTGGAAGCAGCGGCTGCAAGTGGGTCCGCAGTTTTCGCCTCAGCGGCTTCCGCCGGTGCTGTCCACTGTCGTGGTACAGCAGACCCAGCAAGACGCTTGCAGGGAGGGGTGGCGTCGTTAATAGTCGTAGAGCTTTTACCGATTTTAGTCAAGTTTTGGTTAAGGCGAGCAGGTAGAGGCCTTTTTTAGAAATACGGTCGCTTAGTAATAGGGGTTTATTGCACTTCGAATGAGGATTCCAAGGACAGGCGTTAAGTTGGGCCGCCAGAGTTATAGCAGGTCTGCTGACCACTAAGGTAAAAAGATTCACGGCAGCGCTTGAGAGAGAACGCGCTGAGCGGTTCTAGACAATGCCAAGAATATCAAACGAGCGGTTACTCAGCTCCGCACCACGTCTGCTTCGGGGCGTGTTTTTTTAATGCATAATCCTCTGACCTTAGTGACAGGAATAACATCTAGGAATGCATTTCTTGAACGGCGATAGTGAAACGATCATAGGTACGCACGATTTTAACTAACGAGCAGGTTTCTAGCCGCCGGCGTATCCAACACCGGCGTGGCTGACCTAGTCTTAAGCGGTAAGCGTTCAATTATAATAATGATAATAACGCAGTTGATAAAGCGCCCTCAGAGAACTCAATCTCTTTCTAGGCACTTTACATTTGCTGCAAAGGGAAGCGCGATTGAATGGCGAGTAATATCACACTTCATAAACATGAATAACATGGTTAGGGGTGACATGCTTAGGGTCAGCATGCAAATGTGGTTAGTGGCAGCATGCGCTGTGTCAGCACGCATAAGCACGTGAAGGACGAATCGCAGGTACCCACTAAATGCTATCCTAAATAGATGTGTTTTCCAGTTCTTTTTAATGTGGTCAAGTCAGGGGATGTTGTGACGAAAGTCAGGAGAGTGAGTTCCGGGCTTCGGGAGCATTCAGATGTCTATAGGCATGTAGTTGTCTACGTACTACGGTCAATAGAGACGCTCGGCTGGTCCGTCGTCAGCGGCGTGGCAGCCATATCAATCCACTTCCATTTGAGCTTTCCAGACTCCCTGAATTGAAGCGAGAAATAGATTTAACTATTCTCCGTCTGGTTTATGCAATGGCACACAAGGTAAGGCGGCTGCTTTTCGCGACCTCGGTCCCGAGGTCGCGGGTTCGAATCCTGTGGTGGGCGATTCTTTATCGCCGCTTTAAGCGGTGGGGATAGCCGTCAAGGCTCTCCTTTCGCTATGCAAAAATAGGCTGTTAAATCAACTTGTATTTATTTTTATTTGACTTAACCCGGATCGAGGTCAAGTTCTCTTGGGGCACTATGCAAATCCAATACGTTTTGGAAGGGCACGAGCTCAATTGAAACCGTCAAAGGTGCTGCAGCATTACGACGCTATAGGTTACCACCTATCTTGGGTAGACCAGGAGTGTTAAATGAGGCGAGAGTGCATTACCCCCAACGCGTGTGCGAACTTGGAGCTTTATAATAATAATAATAAAGTACTTGATAAAGCGCCCTAAGAGAACGTAATCTCTTTCTAGGCGCTTTACATTTGCTGCAACGGAAAATGCAATTAAATGGTACGTAAAATCATGCTTGAAAAACAAGCAAAACGAATAACATGGTTAGGGGTGACATGCACAGGGTCAGCATGCAAATGTGGTTAGTGGCAGCATGCATAGTGTCAGCATGCATAAACACATCAAGGACGAATCACAGGGACCCACTAAATGCTGTCCTAAATAGGTGTGTTTTTAAGTTCCTTTCAAATGTGGTCAGGTCAGGGGATGTTCTGACGCAGGTCGGGAGGGAGTTCCAGGCTTTGGGAGCATACGAACTAAATGCACGGTCTCCAAAGGATTTCAGGTTTGTACGAGGTATTTCTAGACTGTTGGATTCCGAAAAGCGGGTGGTACGATGCTTGGCCTGATGGGGGAGTATGTCGGAGAGATAGGCTGAAGCCATAGAATGAAGGAACCTAAAAGTGAGCGACAAAACCTTAAAGTCAATCCGTTGCTTGACTGGTAGCCAGTGCAGGTCGGCGAGAAGTGGAGTAATGTGGCAACTGCGACGCTCACGACAGACAAGCCTAGCTGCAGAGTTTTGCACCAGCTGCAATCGCCTGATCGCACATGCTGGTAGGCCAGTAAGCAGTGAGTTGCAGAAGTCAAGACGAGATTTCACGAATGCATGGACCAACTTGGACGTGGTATCCTTATCTAAACAAGCCCTAATTTTAGCAATATTTTGAAGCTGAAAATAGGCAGATTTGACCGTGGAGCTGATATGGTCGTCTAACGAGAGGTCGCTTTGGAATATGACACCTAGATTTCGAGCTGATTCGACAGGAGATATGCAAGCAGAGCCAATTTTGAGCGTCAGCCTTTCCAATTTCTGAATCACACTGGGTTTTCCCATAACTAGTAAGTTAGTTTTATCATCGTTCAGTTTTAGAAAATGTGCTGCCATCCGTGTGCGGATGTCATCAATGCATGCAGCAAGTGAGTTGAGAGAATTTGAGGTGCTCGAAGGCTGGGAGGGATCAAAGCAAAGGTACAACTGAGTGTCATCCGCATAGAAGTGAAAGCCTAGATTGTGCTTGGCAATCACATCAGCAAGAGGCAGAGTATAAACCGTGAAAAGAACCGGACCTAGCACGGAGCCCTGAGGTACTCCATATTTCAGAGGTACTTCAGATGATCTTTGTCCATTCACGTCAATACTCTGGAGTCTCCCACTGACATAGGACCTGAACCACTGCAGAGCAGTGCCAGTGATGCCCAGGCGAGATGAGAGGCGCTCTAGAAGAACTTTGTGATCGATGGTATCAAAAGCTGCCGAAAGATCGAGCAAAACAAGCAGAGACACTCTACCCATGTCTGCATTCCTAAGTAGGTCGTTGTATACGCGAAGCAATGCTGACTCTGTGGAATGATTAGCTCTAAAGCCGGACTGGAACTTTGCCGCTGAACTGAAGAAAACTTGGGAAATATTCGCGTTAAGCCGAGGCTTGTAAGCAGTGCTATGTTTCATTATGCAATAAGATTTATGTGTGACGTAAGATCTGAAGAGTAGATCAAGAGCGTGCCTGACCGCTGGCATCTTAGGGCAGCTGTCTGCCGGTCGGCGAGTCTTACCGACGAGCTTTCACAGCTATAAGCTTGCAATGAGTCTTTTTTATGTTGCCTGCCGTCACAGCGGTAATGTGTAAGCAATTCTTCACGCTTTCGCTAGGGCGGAGTTGCAGATTGTACGGCTCGGCTTGCAAGATTTCGAGCGCCGTGTCGTTACCTTTGGCGTATTACGAGCACCTGGTCAGTACTCAGTGTACGCGTTAAGCGCCGCCTATACTAGGAGAGTTTAAGAGGATGTAGCATGCGGTGTCTGAAGTGATTGAGAATATCTGAGTACCTTCGGCGGAAGTGCTGGATAATATCTGAGGACTCTTAAGTCTTCCGGTGCCGGTCTCGTTGAGTGTGACTATGTTAGTGAACGTAGTATCTGAGGCAAGAATATAATCGCTGCATTGAGGCGTGTACTCAAGGTAGTATTGATTGATTGAAAGCTGAAGTCGCTATTTTCTCTAACAAAATCTGTAATTCAAATAAGGAATCATCTGATGGTATTACAAGAATTATACTGCAGAGCCAAACCAATACCAAGCTTTTCACAGAAATGTATTGCACAGAAGTTAGGCGAATTCAGAATCAATTCTCATTCTAAAGAGTCCACGATGTAGAAACAAATCTTAGCTCATTTGGCAGCCTCGTTTGTATAGCGGAAGAAGAGCTTTATTGGCTGTCGCCGCCGCTTGCAGCCAGCAATATAGGATTGACCAAACGTAGGATTCGAACTTACGACCTCGGTAGTGAAGAGCGAGCACCTTACATCCTGGGCTATCATGGCCAGTACTGAGAGCACAGCAGGCTATAGAAGCAATTAGATGTACTAGTCCAAAAAGACTGGACACCCTTAGCGCTGAGGCACTATAAAAAGATGGTGAGCCGCGATGGCACACAAGCTAAGGTGGTTGCTTTCATGTCCTCAGTCCCGAAGTCGTGGGTTCGATTCCTGCTGTGGGTGATTCTTTATCGCTACTGCAAGCGGTGGTGATAGCCGTAAAGGCTCTTCCATCTCTATACAAAAAGATGCTGTTTAATCAGCTAGGCTTTATTTATGTATTTATGTCTAATGTTAAAGGCAATATAAAAAAATAGCAGCAATCGCTGACGCGAAGTCTGGTGGCAATAAAGCTTAGAATCTTACAAGGAGGAACTTAAGTGGGCCAAAGACGGCTGCCGGACGTCCGACTGCTTGTATCTAAAAGAAGTAGACGCTGGTTATTACTTTTGCGCCTACCACCTTTTCCAGATAATATTGCACAGTCGTAGTTGCAATAGGCTGGGTAGCGGCAACTCGCAATCAGCCAAACAGAACGGAGTTCACAGCCGCCACGTTGCTATCGGCAAGAGAAATAAAATATGCACCTGGTTGAACATTTTCGAGGGACATTTGGTCCGGCCGGCCGCGGCGACTGTGTTTAGCACAATGCGCTCTATTGAGCAGTTTTTGTTCCCTGCTTTCTATAAATGACATGTATCAAGTGAGGGAAAACGAGAGAAGTAGAAAAATCAAAAGCCCGTTCGCGAGCTTGACTCTACCAAGTAATTGACCTGCCCGATCCCAACTCCGCAACTTCTATAAGTTGAGAGCATGTTGGTAACACCTGTACATCACTGAAATCTTTACTGACTTTAAAAGGCCCTAATCTGTAGTATCTAGTAGTGCTAAACACGAATACAACCATAATTTCTTATTGGCCCTCGTTTTAAAGATAATTCATATAGTTCATTTTCTGTGTTCACCACATAAATGTATCCAGTAGGACTGCAACAGCATCCTAAATAAGCCTAGACCGACGTAATACTGCATCGCATTACATCATACCGTCACGCACAAATCAGCCAGAGTTTATGGCACCGCTTTCTGTTGCAATGCAATACTACTGCCTGGTGGCTACTGCAGTAAGCTGGCGTCATAATAATAATAATAGTTAAAGACACTGGAACGGGTCGCGGCAGACCAGCTGAACTCGTATATCGAAACCTCACACCTTGCTAGTAAGTTCCAGTCTGGCTTTAGAGCTAATCACTCCACAGAGTCAGCATTGCTTCGGGTATACAACGACCTACTTAGGAATGCAGACATGGGTAGAGTGTCTCTGCTTGTTTTGCTCGATCTTTCGGCAGCTTTTGACACCATCGATCACAAAGTTCTTCTAGAGCGCCTCTCATCTCGCCTGGGCATCACTGGCACTGCTCTGCAGTGGTTCAGGTCCTATCTCAGTGGGAGACTCCAGAGTGTTGACGTGAATGGACAAAGATCATCTGAAGTACCTCTGAAATATGGAGTACCTCAGGGCTCTGTGCTAGGTCCGATCCTTTTCACCGTTTATACTCTCCCTCTCGCTGATGTGATTGCCAAGCACAATCTAGGCTTTCACTTCTATGCGGATGACACTCAGTTGTACCTTTGCTTTGATCCCTCCCAGCCTTCGAGCACCTCAAATTCTCTCAACTCACTTGCTGCATGCATTGATGACATCCGATCATGGATGGCAGCAAATTTTCTAAAACTAAACGATGATAAAACTAACTTACTAGTTATGGGCAAACCTAGTGTTATTCAGAAATTGGAAAGGCTGACTTTCAAAATTGGCTCTGCCAGCATATCTCCAGTTGCATCAGCTCGAAATCTAGGTGTCATATTCCAAAGCGACCTCTCGTTAGACGACCACATCAGCTCCACGGTCAAATCTGCCTATTTTCAGCTTCATAACATTGCTAAAATTAGGGCTTGTTTAGATAAGGATACCACGTCCAAGTTGGTCCATGCATTCGTGACATCTCGTCTCGACTTCTGCAACTCACTGCTTACTGGCCTACCAGCATGTGCGATCAGGCGATTGCAGCTGGTGCAAAACTCTGTAGCTAGGCTTGTCTGCCGTGAGCGTCGCAGTTGCCACATTACTCCACTTCTCGCCGACCTGCACTGGTTACCAGTCAAGCAACGGATTGACTTCAAGGTTTTGTCGCTCACTTTTAGGTCTCTTCATTCTATGGCTCCAGCCTATCTCTCCGACATACTCCCCCATCAGGCCAAGCATCGTACCACCCGCTTTTCGGAATCCAACAGTCTAGAAATACCTCGTACAAACCTTAAATCCTTTGGAGACCGTGCATTTAGCTCGTATGCTCCCACAGCCTGGAACTCCCTCCCGACCTGCATCAGAACATCCCCTGACCTGACCACATTTAAAAGAAACTTAAAAACATACCTATTTAGGACAGCATTTAGTGGGTCCTTGTGATTCGTCCTCGATGTGCTTATGCATGCTGACACTGTTCATGCTGCCACTAACCACATTTGCATGCTGACCCAGTGCATGTAACCCCTAACCATGTTATTCATTTTGTTTGTTTTTCAAGCATGATTTTACTTACTATTCTATTGCGTATCACTTTGCAGCAAATGTAAAGCGCCTAGAAAGAGATTAAGTTCTCTGAGGGCGCTTTATCAAGTGCAATATTATTATTATTATTATTATTACGTCCGCTCACGTTCGCCCGCTCGTGTCACCACGTGAGACTCCACAAGAGCCGCCGCCGCCGCCGCCAGAGACACTTGTAACACAACACAAGTGACCGCATACGTGACTGTTACTTCTGCTTGGTTCCTCCTTCTCTTTCCGGTGGAATGACGAAGCAAAAGAAGTCGAAAATAGTCAACCTAGACCTTCAGACCAGTTCCGCATAGTGAGAGATTTCCTATTCCAGAACCTCCAGCTTTACATTCTCTGGATTCATTTGATGAGGACATGAGTAAGCCGACCTGTTGTTCTCCTTGCACGTCAGCATGTAACGATCCCGAATTCCACTTTGGTTCATCATCAATCCAACTGAGAACAACACAGGAAGAACTAAATTGGTTCGCTATTTCGACCTATCCAAGAACAAGGCAAATTTGCTACGATCAAGGCTGCAACAGTGGAATCTTCTTGAAGATTCTCACAATTAGCTTATATTAAAAGCGCCACCAGCACTCGGAGCCTTTCTTTCAGAAAGAAAAGTAATCTGAAAGTGTCCTGTTCCGATATTGAGGGCCTCACAAACGCCTTACAAATCACTCATGACCCATCCTAATGAAGATTATTTGTAGACTCCTCGAAACTGGATCTTTAGGCAAGGCTAATATCGCGGCTAGCCTGGGAGCTGCTCCGTTGCATTTTTGCACAATGGAAACCGTCTTCCTGTCTATTCCAGTAGTGCATGCTGTCCGAATGAAAGAGGTGCACGCGGTAACTTGTCCTTTTAATGGGATTGCAGCAGTGAGATACAAAATTCACGTGTTTCTTACGTGAGTGAGTTTCTTATAGCCGAGAAAAGGAGTTGCACTACTTGCAGAAGAAATGGACTCGCAGATAAAATTTAGCAGCTGGAGAGAAGAATAGCCAGCACCTATTTCTGGTCCACGCTCGCAAAATCCTGCTACCAGTCCTTCACATCCAACTAGATTTAATGAAGAACTTCGTGAAAGTCATACGGCGCACTTCGCCAGCTTTCGGATACCCGCATAGACATTGCCTCGACTCAGCGAAGCAAAGATTAAAGAGGGAGTTGGGTGGGTCCTCAGAGATTCGAGAGCTCTTCAAAGAGACCGGTTCAACAACTTGCTGCAGGGTGATGCGAAACAAGTATGGAATGCTTTCTGCCTAGTGTGCACAATCTTTCTCGGGTATGCTAGGGCAGAATACCACAGGGAACTAGTAGAAGACATGCTGAGGCAGTATCAGAAACTTGGCTGCAATATGTCTCTTAAGATCCACTTCCTTCATTCTCATTTGGATTTCTTCCACGACAACTGTATTATTCAACAAATGCTGACGTGCCGAGCCTAATATGACCAATGAGCAACACAGAGTAAGAAGACAGCTGTTAAAGTCTTCGACGCTATGCACTGGATGCGACGGCGGACGATTTGCCCCTACGCGCCAGTACGCCGCCGGGGCAATTAATACGAGCTCGACCTGCTACTACCGAGTCCCCTGTAGACGCGCTATTGTAGCGCCGCATGCCCTGCATTGACTTCCGGGGTTGCGCCTCTCCGCGTCTACCCGCTGTCTGAGTGTTGGCTTGTTGGGAGCCTTCCCGACGACGACGGGGGGGGCGGTGTCGCCGTGCGGCCGAACAGCGGCAGAGGATGCTCAACTGGCTGCTTGGCAAGAGCGGCTTGGCAGAGTCGAAGAAGGGTCAAGCCGCGTCGCAAGCTGCCAAGACCGACGATCAGCGATCGCTCGCCCCTTCGCTAGGTACGCACGACCGGCTCCAGAAAGGCGGGCGGCCGGCCGGCCGGGCGGCCGGCCGGGCGGCCGCGCGCCTCGAGGCCTCAGCCTATGAGCGCAGCTCTGAACTCCGACTGCTGCGGCGCGCCGGTGGCCGTCCGTCGGCACTCCCGCACGGCCCGAGAGCGCGTCGTCGGCGGCGGTGGCTGATTGCGTCTCCTGCTGCAGGGCCGGCGGCGGCGGCCGACAAGCCGACCTTGGTGGTCGTGAACACGCCGACGTGTCGGTCGCGCCTGGACGGCACCGAGCTGCAGACGCTCGCAGATCTGCCCGACTTTCAGCCGCTTCTCCGAAGCTCGCTCGTCCCCGGCGACCACGACGCTGTGGCGTCGCCGGATGTGCACAGCGCGCTCGCGCTCGCCCAGCGCTACGAGAGCCACATGCGGCAGTGCGCCGAAGCCGTCAGCTTCGACCAGAACGCGCTCTGCGTCCGAGTCAAGGAGGTGGGCGCTCCGCTGCGCGCGCGAGCCGCCGGCGCCATTTTTCGGACCGGCGTTCTCTCGTTTCCGTGCTGAAGATTCCGACTTGCTAGCGACTGGCAGTTTTCTCTGCATTCGCAGAATCCTCGCTGTCTCGCTGAAAGCCGAATAAACCGTCGGAGTCCCTTCACAGAGGGAGAGAGAGAGAGAGAGAGAGGTGGAGGAGAGGGAGGGAGAGAGGAGAGAGAGAAAGGGATAGAGAGGATAAGAGAGACGGATAGAGATGGTGGAGAGAGGAGAGAGAGAGCGAGAGAGAGTGGCAGAGAGAGAGAGAGAGAGAGAGAGAGGGATAGAGACGGTAAGAGAGACGGATAGAGTTGGTGGAGAGAGGAGAGCGAGAGAGAGAGAGAGAGAGAGAAAGGGATGAGAAAACGGAGAGAGAGCCTGTATGGATCGCATCGATCGCAGTGCATTTTCCGGTCGGAACGGGCTATCCTAGGCGAGCTACTAGCTGTCTCCTGCACATGGTTTCGTTTAACTGATTAGTCGCTGCTGACTGGGTGGCAAATGCAAAAGAAAAGCAAGCTCCTGCTGCAGCTTCCCAATTTGGGCAGAACATTTGGGTGGAACAACAAACGTGCTCCCGACCTCACTCGGCTGCAGGCTCATAGAACGTCCAAGCACCACTGCGAGCCCGTGATCTCCAGTTTGCCCGTTATACTGAAGCCACTATAAATTGTTGTTGTGCCCGCATATTCAGCCCTCGTAACTGTGCCACCCCTTTGGTCGCTTCCTTCCGTCATTGGTGCTCAGGGCTTCGTCGCTAGGGTTAAACAAATAATAACAAATACTAGTTGATTCAACAGCCTCATTTTTGTATGGCAGAAGAGGAGCTTTAACGGCCAGCTTCCCAGCCGCTCGCGATAGATGATAAAGTATTGCCCCCCTCGGCGGCGGGACTCGAACCAACGACCGTGAATTGCATGCAAGCACCTACCCCTGGGCTGAGGGGCGCCTCGACTGGGGCCTATCCGCTGCATCGATCGGGAGCCCCGCACGCCGGACGCGGAGGCTGATCGCGATGGGCTCGAGCCTCTGGCGACTGATGTGCGTCTGGCCTCATTCCTTCCTTGCCAATGGTCGCTGCAGGGAGTGGAACTTGCATCAGCCCTTGCATTAGCTCCGACGACTCGACTTTCGGCCTTTGGTTACCGTAGACCGAAGCTGAGGCAGCCGTGGCTGTCGTCAGCTGTCGGCAGACAACTGCCATCGCGGCGGGCCGTGACAGCAGCGTGACGGCGAATAGGGGGCCGGGCGCTGTGCAGCGCCTCGCGCAGTAGCTGGGAACTCCCGGGGGGGGGGGGGAGTGGCAGCTTGATGCTAGGTGACCTGTCGACGGGTTTCCTTGCGAATCGAATCCATCTTGCTTTCGTGTTCCGCTGTCTGTGAGCGTGACCTGCTACAGACAAGCGTGACGACTGCAAGCAGCAAGGTGCACGAGAGGTTGTTGTTGACTTCTTTGTGATGACCTCTTTATGTCCTCTGTATGCCAACAGAATCCGGGTTGTTGAATGCGAAATGGATGGATAAGAAGCTCGCATAGCAGCCCCATAGCCTGTCGATAGCCCACCGGCCAGTCGAGTGAGTGGCCTGCGGGCTTGCTTGCCATACACGTTGCTCCTAGACGTATGTTCGTTGTTGTCCACTCTCAGGCTGAGAACTCGCAGAATAGTGACATGTTGTCTTAAGATCTGGTTCTAATAAAAAGTACCCTGTACGAAGAAAGAATCAGCAGTGCTGATTTTGATGAGCTGGTAAGGTGCTCGCCTTTAGAAAATTAGGTCAAGGTGAATGTATTTGATGACCCGAGGTCGTGGGCACGAACCCGTGGCATGCTGACCCTGTGCATGTCACCCATGTTATTCATGTTGTTTATCAAGAATGATATTTCTATTCACCATTCACCCGTGCTTCCTTTGCTGCAAATGTAAAGTGCCTGGAAAGAGATTGAGTTCTCTGAGGGCGCTTTATCAAGTGTATTATTATTATTATTGTGTGTGAAGTGCCTGAATAGAGATTAAGTCCTCTTACGGTGCTCTTCAAATGAATTATATAGTTGTATATATAACAATTGTATTTCCAGGCAAAGCTGGAAAGGAAGCATATTAATTGTTCAGTGGAAAAATCAATGATTTGAGCACATATGACAGTTCCTAAAATTCTACTCGCGTGGACAGGCAACTGCTGTGTGGCAGAGTGGCTGGGTTTTTAGCTTTGCTTTAGGTGTCGTTGAGTCGGGAGATTGCTTCATTATGTCAGTCGGTAGCTATTTTCAGGCTTTAGATTCACAGTAACTGAAGGCTCGCCGTCCGAAGAAGTACTCTAGTCTGTTGAAAGCCACGCGATCAAAGCTAGCAAGGGGATGAGTGAATATTTCAGATAGGCCAGCCTTAGCAAGAGAATGAAATGATCAAACAGTGAGTGACAGGATTGTGGGATCTCCGTGCTGCCTTTTGGGAAGCCAGTGCAGATTCGAAAGAATTAGTGTCTTGTTGCCACTGCGACTTTCCCGACAGACAGACCTAGAAACCTAGCTGTCGAATTTTGTGCCACCTGTAAACCTGTTTGCTGTACAGGGCAGGAGGCTTGCAAGAGAGTGTTACCGAAATCTTGACGGGATGTTACAAATGCATTGTGTAAGTCAGATGTGGTATCCCTTGTCTAACCAGGCTCGAATTGCTTGCAATATTGTGCAGCTGAAAGTTGGGCAGACTTGACTGTGGAACAGACGTGGTCATGTAATGGAAGTTCATTTTTGGAACAGCAACCCCCCCCCCCTGGGCAGGGACTACCAGGAGAAATCTGAGTGATCCCATTTTGAGGTTGTGATTTTTCGGTTTTTAAGTGCCGTCGATCTGTGCTGCCATTTGCACTGTGATCTACGCAATGCTGTCTTAAATGGCCTACTACTGCCTAGGCCTGAGGAGCTGCTGTGAGCCAACGGTGGCTCATAGCATGGAGAAATGCGCCGATTATGTCTACGATTTGCGTTATAGAGATAATGCTACCAGTGATAAGTCAGAACACTGTCGTGGCAGGTGGCAGTAGATATGGTGCATGTAATTTTGGAAATAGGACTGAATTCGATTAGATCTGATCCAAGATGTGGCAATTACTGAGCATAGGTACTTGCCCTTCCTGTGGCATGCTGCCAAATCCGAAATCTTGTCGGCGTCAGTAATTACTTTATGCCATTGCTGTTTGACCTCAATCGGCTCGACCGCTCCGAACTGTTTTGGGTGTTTGATGCACGTTTGGCCCATTTGGGGCTGTCCTGCCGTTGGGGAGACATTTTGTTCCTCGCTTCCTTTCGATGTTTCGTACGAGTGTGTTCTGGCAATGTCGTGTGGTGCTGTAACAAAAGAAATGCCAGCCTATCGGTGCAGCTAAATGAACAGATTATACTAAAAGAATCGATTTACTTTTGAATGGCCCTTACATTTGTGTGGTTGTTTGGCTGTTACTTGCGCACTGTTCTTTGTGGAGATTCCCCGTGTGCGAGCTATTACTTAGTTAGCTGAATTTGTTTTTGTTGAAGAAAGTCCTGGCAACTGGCCAAGCACTGGGTCTGCTTGTGTTTAGCATCGTGCAGCTAGCAGGCCACGCGTTGAGCTAACACTGTAAGCTCGATACGACGTAGACCTGAGTGAAGGCATTCCAATAAATATAAATGTATAAATAAATATGATAATTCATTTGTTTAGCGCTTTAAGATAACTTAATCGCTATCGCGGCCCTTCACACATGCTGCAGGGCTTGAGCTCCCCTTCCCCCTCCGTGAAAGCATCTCGTGAAGGCATTCAAGAGCCTTTGGTGCTCATCCTGTCCTCAAACGCAAAATGCTGTGTTAACTGCAAGTGTGGCAGTGTCACTATATGCATGCAGCCTGCTGTTAACCCGAGCTGCAATGTTTCTTGGTGTCCTCTTCTTTCTGCCCAGATTGACTTTGCGATCAAGGTACTCTCCGACAGAATGTCGGAGCGCCAGAAGCTGATGGCCAAGTATGCAGAGCAGATGCTGAAAACTCAGGACCTGTCGCGCAGCCTCAACAAGCTCTCCATGTCACTTCGGCAGACGGTGTCTCTCGTCGAGTCTTTGAACGATACGCTGCCCCCTCAGGACAGGCTGGAGAAGCTGGAGCTGTCGCCACACTCGCCTCAGATTCCGACTGCTGCGACATCGAACCTGGTAGGCGCAAATGTCGAGTCGACAGAAGCATGTGCAGCCGTAGTAGAATCGCAGCTTCCGACAATCGCCTCGTGATGTCAGCCGTGGAATGGATGTCGTGTGCGGCTGAACCGCCGTGCAACTCTGCTGCGAGCCTGCCAGCATTGAAAGCCGGGCGATGCAGTTGGCGCAATTTTTCTCGGGGTGACAAACTTTGTGCCGGTGTACTCCGGGCCGTCAGAAAAGCGGCCTTCTTTTTCAGGAATGTTTGCTGGATGCACAATCGTGCACCCCTTGCGAGGCATCTCACTTGCAGTCGTTGGCTTCTGCGTCTGCCTAAATCGGCAACAGTGAACAATGGACTGTTCAACTGCAAGCCTACTTGTGAGCTGGCTTCCTGACACATTGCATAATTCATAGCATCTGACCATTCCTCTGCAGCGAGGCCTTGGTGCATGCTCACGACCAGCCATTAGTCCCTGGTTGACCGATTCTGCACTATTAGTTCGGGATCCCAGTGTCGCTAGCAATCAGTTGCCATACCATAATTCATTCGCGAGGCCCCTCGCGTGGGCATGGACATTTTTACATCGTTAAGTTAGATTCGAAGAATAAAGCTCGTATGCCCTTTCTTCTTACATGATCTTTACCCACGAGCATGTTGATTATAGCAAAGCAGTGTGCTTAATGCAACAGTTCTTTGCTAGGTTTTGGCTATGACAGCCCTCCGATTGCATGGTGATGTCTCGTGCTCCGGCTTGTCAAGCAAGGACATCTCAGTTTGTGCTCATCTCGTGAAAACCATCTAAACGAGACCAGCCTAGACATGTACTATGAATAGCGATCCCGGAGGCGAGCTGTGAGTGGCACATCCACCCCGCGACGGCCTCTTACTTTGTCTCATGCCGATCGTTGCACTAAACCCCTTTGCAATTAAGAGACCGAGAAATGAATGCGCTATCGCTAGCACGTCCGATCGTCCGTCTGAGTTGAACCTATCGCCTTCGACAGCTGAAGACAAGTCCAACCAATGAACTCATTTCGATTCGTTCACTGTACTGGCCACACCACTGCGTAGCTTGTACGCGTAACCTGCCTGCAAGTATACCAATACCGTCAGCCAGCTTTCGCTGCTGCATCCGCCGAATCGATGGAGCTAAGAATAAATGCCTGCTGTATATAAATAGCAAGCTGCAATTTGGGACGACGAAAGCCGCCCACGCAGCCGTCGGCCGGCTGATTTAGGACGCGCTACCTGGCTGGTGGAACGGATGCGTGTCCGTCGGTTTACGGCATCGCATCGCTAGGCTGGCCCACGTTGTGCTGTCTGAGCGTTATTAATACCGCGATTTTGCTCACTGCGTCCGTTTCATTTGAGACTAAAGCGAAACCTCGGCACACAGTTACACGCAGCCCAGTGCCGTAAGGGCACATAAAGCAATACCTGGAAGTATACGGTTACACGGGAACAGACACTCGTTGCTTCAACCTCAAAGCAGAGGACTTTTGGAATTGGACTCGCTGGCAACTGCGACGAATATATTTCGATTTCCTTCCACGCATCGACTTCGATAGCGACCGCTGATGTGCGCAGTGCAAGAAACTAGCGACCGCGCTGGCGGGGCCTGGAGTGCGTCTAGCGCCGCAGTTCGCCACATCGTCTGCGTGAGCAGCGTGCACGGGCGGCGTCGGGTGGCGTCTGCCTGCACATTCGGCATCGCAGGCTCCTCAACCTTGGCACCTGAAGCCGCGGAGCGGAGCGCAGCGCGATAGCCCGACCGACCGCGAACCGGTTGCCCACCAGCGGCGAGTCGAGTATTTAGCGCGCGCCTGAGCGCTGCCGCGTGCGGCTGGAGCCGCGGGCCTGCTGCGGCCGCACGGTGACCCGAGCGCCATCTACGCGGCACCCACCGACGGCAGGCTGGGTGACTGAACCTGTATGCCTGAAGCCGATCTCGCAAGAGGCTCGCAGCCTCCCTGCATGGGCGCGCCGAGGGGACTTGGAGATGGCGACGCCGCCGCCCCCCCCCAGCCCCGCGAGAAATGCGGGGAAGAGCGCAGCGTGCCCTAAGACGAGCCGCACCGAGGCCCCCTTCAGGCTCTTGGAGGAGCCGCCAAAAGCCAAAGTTCAGCCGTCTCGGATTGCGTCCGGCCCAAGCAGGTCGCTGCGGGGATTCACTCGTGCGGCGTCTGCGGATCGAGATGGCGCCGCCGAAGCCGAGGCTGCGCTCCGGCCGACGCTCGCGGTCCGTCGCGCAGTATCGCGGACGCTGCTGCTCGCGTTTTCCCCTCGCGCCGACGCGCGAGCGCGATGCACCGACGGAAGAAGCCGCGGCGCGCGCGCCGCACCCGGAAGCGGTCGACATAAGCGGCGGTTCGCGCGGCAATTGCAGCAGCCGGCGGCCCATTTCCCCCCCGCTCGCTACGGAGCGAATCGAACTGGCCGCAGGCAGCGCTGAAAGCGAACAATGCCACCAGCGCGGACGCGCTCGCCACAGGTCGTCGGCGCTCGCCTAACAGGAAATTACCAACCGGGTCAATTAGCTGAACTCGCGGCGATTGCGGGAGACGCGGCGCTAGGGCGATGACGCTTGCGCGAATAAACTGCCGAGGCCACTCGCTCTAGTCGCAGCACCGGAATTCGATCTCGCTAGGAAGCCTCGGTTTCGCATTGTCGCTGCGCGGCCGGCGCCAAAATGCCGGCGCGCGCGCGCGACGAGAAAGACGCGGGCCGTCCTTTCCGTTTCGCTAGCCTGGGTCAATGAGCGAGAGCGGCCGCTCCGAGCCTGCTTGCGAAGCGGAAGCCTTAGAAGCTATAAAAGTCTCTCGCCGTTTGTTTTCGAATCGCTGCGAGGCAACTCGGCCGCCGATTCGGACGCGACAGAGAGCACCAACCAAGCAACATATGGCGGAGGGAGGAGTTGGTACATAGCTAAACATACCTGAATGACGCACGCAGACCGATACGCGGATATGGCGGATCCTCACGATGCAGGAATCAAATGGAGCGAACTGTAGTTCCGTTTTAGTGCCAAGTTCCGGTTACATGCGCAGCGCTCGGCGGACCGAAAAAAATGCGTCTGCTCAGCATATCCTCGTACAGATGACCTTTCCTCGATGCTGATCAACTTTCTGCATACAAAGGAGGACAAACAAATATTTATCAATTAGCACGCTCAATGGCCTAGAGGGAGATTTACCTCTATTGGAGCGCTATGAAACTGCTTGTTAATATCAAATTGAGCAACTGGCGACCGCGTCTCACTCATAACGCAGACGCTGTCGTCGTCGATGTCGTCGGCGTCAATGCACGGCGGCTACAATTTTAATCTCGCTGGCCGTGCTGAATTACGATCTCCCGAATCGGTTTTGAAGGATTCGCGATAGCCGTTTTCGCGATTACGGTTTGAAGGTGCCACGGCGCTGACGTTTAGCATTTTACGAGATGGCTCTCGCCACGCGGTCATTGGCCAGTGCAATGCCGCGCTGCGTTGCGAATAGGTCGTCTCAACGGATGTAAGTAGCGTCGGAAGTAAGTAACTGAAGTAAGTAATGTCGCGAGTAAGTCGTCTCAGTTGAAGGCCATGGTCCGCCCGGACCGTGGCCTTCTACTACCTTTATCGGACTAGTCGGCAGGCTTGTTTTCGGCGGGTTTACCAGGCAACCGCCGCAGCGAGCGACCGGCACGGTTTGAAACTTGCTCAAGTCACTTGCGGTAACGTCAGGGCTCTACCGCCATTTGTCTTGGCGTGCCTAAAAGCTGCGCGCTTGCAGGACGCGACTCCCATCGCTTCGATGGCGAGCGCACGCTCCCGTAGGCATCGCCTTCAGTTTATCGTAGCAGGCGAGCCTCCTTTGCGTCTCCTCGCGAGCCGCGTCCGGCCAGCCGACGCTCGCCGCACGGCTGCTAAACGTTTCGGCGTTTGCGTTTCGGCCCGGTACCCAACACCTAGGCTCCGGCGGCGGCGACGGTGGCGGCGGCGGCAGCGGCGGCGGTGCGGCCCGACGCGCTTCCGGTGGTGCAGTCCGATCGGTGACCTCGCCGCGGCTCTCGCCGGTGAGCGTGCGGCGCTGCCGGGTGGCGGGCGCCCGCGCAGAAGACGCCCCCGCCGGACCGTCGACCGCAATTGGCCGCGGGCGCAATTTGCCTCTCCGCCCGCGCGGCGGCCGCGCGGGGCGTCGCAGGTTCGCTGGAGTGCACGTGGCGGGGCGGCTCCAGCCGTTAAGTTGCGAGGCGCACGGCGAGCCGCGCAACAACAGCACCGCGCCGCGCCGCCGCCGACGAGCCGTGAGGCTGTTCGGGCAACGGCCATTCGTCCTGCCGGGGCAGCGGAACTATTCATCAGGCGAGGAATTCGCACAGGATAGCGGAAGTGCTCCGCGGCTGGCGATGTTGTCTCTTTTTGAAGGTTCCGTGAATTCCGGTCGTGCTCGTGAGTGAATTAAGAAGAGGTTGTCGAAGCGAGACGTTGGCGCCTACGCCAGCTTGTCGCGCGCTTGCCTGCAAACGACTGACACTTCACGCGCCGTCCAGGAGTCGACGCGCAATCCTTTTCCCAGACTCTTAGCCTATCTAGTGGAGGCGATATGGATGCGTCTTTAGTTGAGGTTTTACAGCTGTGCTTTAAAGCAATAATTTCATATGTGGAACTGCAATACTGACTTTGAGAGAGGCGCCGGCCGGCGTCTCTAGGACGGGCAGGTTGTCCGGTCGGTTGGAGCAAGGAGACGCCCGGAAGAGTACAAACCGCCATCATTTCCAGCAGTGTGCACGAACGTCTGCTGAAAATAATGTATTAACGGGCAATTGCTACTATGGTGGCCCGTGCCCTTATGCTCGCGTCACGCGAATAGAGGCTCAAAGAGATATTCGTGGTGTAGGAGTTTAGGAGTTTTGAAGCAACAGTAGCTTCAGTTAATATATTTTTTTTAAACGCGAGTGAGAGAATAAGTCCGTCCGCCTCGTAAACATATAAGACACCGAAGTCAAGTAGCGTTGTACCCTTTGTGGTGTACTGCGATGGCGAGTATTCGACGAGGCTCAAGTCCATAAAAACAGGATAGTATTTGAAAATTTGCTTGTAGAGAGCAATAGGTACAGCATTCATTCTCACAGTTGAACATTGAACGTTTAATTGCGTCTCGAATCATGAATTACTGACGAGCAGGCTTTTGATCATCCCGTCATTTAATGATATAGTTAAAAGCCATGTTTAAAAGCTTTGGAGATTACGACTAGTGGAACAGCTAACAATGAAGGGCCTGACCGGGAGACTCAGTCTTAACGACCGTCTACCCGACAGTAAGTTATTATGCAAATCCCTTTCGCAGCTGAACGCTTATATCTATGACCTTGGATTTTAAAATAGCTTCGTGGTTACGCGCTATTATTTTGTGATTATTCGGATTGGAGCTAAAACCATTAAGGTCGGCTGCAGTATAGAGGCAGGAAAGCCTTGGTGGCTTTTTGTATCTCCGCTTGCAAAACAAGGAATAACCAGCCACGGAAATAAGGAATAACCAGCGACAAGAACCGAAAGCTCGAGAACCGCTGCATCATTAAGTGCAATCACCTGACACCTGGGGCCTTGGACCCACTTAAACTACGGTTTTTGGTACGGCATTAAACAGATTTTTGCAGGATAGCATCTGATTTGGCTAGACGCCGGTGAATCGGTGGCGGGGAAGGCGGTGTTGGTTTCGGATGGCAGAACAAGTTTGTTCTACTTACGATAGCAGTATCGCTAGCGTGGGGCGAGAGAACTTCTAGGCAGCCGCCCGTAATTGGATTGTCTCGATGGTCACTTAGCATTACGTGTAAAGATAAGGTTTTAGGAGCATTCATTTCTGATAGCTTTACGCTGAAAAAAGAAACTATTCAAGCTATTTGACTCACGAAGGCGTGGGCTAATCGAGTGAAATTGTATCAACTATCTGCTACGTGAGACCGCATCATCAGCGCAGACAGTAAAAATGAAGGCGATTCTCATTCGGAGTGATTATTTGGCAGGGAGAAAAAGTACCGGACCGAGCGAAAAATATTGCAACCGACTTCACGTTCACAGTCGGCACCAGTGCAGCGGTATTAAAACAACCTTAACAAATAAGATGGCACAAAATGCTGCTGATAGGGCTGCTCTTCGTGAAAGTCGCAACGGCTGCATTGTACATATTTTCACTAACCTGCATTGGCTCTGAACCAAGCAGCGTATCAACTATTAAAAGATCGATATATAATTATCGATCAATTGTAGGTACCTCCGTTCTCTTTCTCCGACCTAACTATTCTAACTGCTAACCGATCAGGCTAGGCATTGCGCCACCGGCTCTTTTGACTGATTCTTAAGTTGTTCTTTCGTTCTCAACCTCAAATCCCTTGGAGGCCTTGCATATTGATCACATTCTCCACAAGCGGGGAACTCACTCCCAACTGACGCCACAAAATTCCCTAACGCACGTTAAGAAAAGGAAGCGAAACAACCATCAATTCCTCAAAGCATTTGCTCTACGCGTGTGATTTTCTTTTTGTTTGCTTGTGCATACTGACACTTGCATTCTACCAATCATCCATTGATACTTTTCTTCTTTTCACCGTGCGTAAAGTCCCAAGCAAGAGATTTGGCTATTTCAGGGTGCTAAACCAACGACCCATTAGTAATATTTATTGCGAGCAGCTCACTGCCCGTGGACTGGCTTCGCTGAGTCATAGTAGCTCCGTCGCGCAAGACAACGCTGCACCATCTTTCGGCTTGACGGAAATGCGCCATCTTGCCCGTGACGCAAGTGCGCCACCTGGCGGCGTGACGGACTTTCTCGCTTTAATTAGTAGAGATTCTATATTAGATTATATACGTAAGTTGAGAATCGCGAGATGGCCTGCTGTGCTGGCTATGCGACCCAATCAGATAATTCACAAAAGCCTGAAGGCGATTATTCTGACCGTTGTTGTCTGCCAAGTTCGGCTCGCCGAGTTTCGTCGCTATTCTCCAGTCTCTCAAGGGGTGAGATGTATTTACTATTAATATGTTTGCGACGAATGCTCGCGTATCGCTTTGTGCCAGCGCTCAGAGCTCGGAACGCGGGCCGCCGCCAGTTTACTAGAGAAAATAAAAGGTGGTCACTCCTGCGGATCGGCGGTCGTCGAGCTCAAAATTTGGCTTACACCGGTAAAATCGCCTTTGCGATAGCCTGGGGCTCCTCAATGCTCCGAGGCTGCGCGGCGCAGCCGCACAGCCTCGGAGCGTCGCGCTTGCGAGCGCGTCGTTCGCTCGCTGTTCCGCTCCTGTCAGCGGCGCCGCTCGCGCGAGTCGAGTCGAGCATCGCCGCCACCTCGTGCTCCTGCGCCGCCCAGCCACGCCTGAGGCTCGACACCTGCGACAGCTCGGACAGCGGCGCGCGCGCGCGTTACACTTCCGCCCCCGACAGCACTGCCGGCGAGCGCGAGCCGGCCGCGCAAAAACGCCCCCGCGCCGCGATCGTTTCCCGGCGCTTCCGAGCGCCCGCGGCCGCCGCCGACGCCGGTTGCGCAAGCGCCCGGACCCGGCATCGTGGGAGTGCGCGCCCCCTCGTCGTCGCCCTTCTACCATAGGACTGCGACGCTTCGGCGGCGCCGAGCGTTTTTTCAGAGCGTCCGCCGGGTGCTGACTGTCTACGGCTGCGGCGGCCGGAAGCCTGCTGCTGCTGAGAGGGCCCGGCATCGAATTTCACAGTTTGGGCAGAGCGTTCCGCGCGCCGACCGTCTTCGGCCCTGGGCCGCATCGGCGGCAGCGGCTGCGTTTGCGACGAGGCGAAATGTCGGCGCCACGTCCTGTGTCGTCGTCGCCATTCGTCCGAGGTCCGATCCGCAGTGTAGGCGACGTCGCCACAGATATCCGACACGAGGCACGCGTGGGACGCATCGATCGCTCTCGCGCCCAGCGCGCTCGCGGAGAGCTCTATATTTAGACACGCTTAGACACGCACAGATCGAGCTGTATGTATTCTGGTTCGTCAATGCCAACTTCAACGCAGCCGCGCGTTCAGGCAGCCGCTTCCTGTGCGGCACCGCGCTCGGCGCGATCCTGCGTAGCCGGACGCAGCAGCGGAATGCGTGCGCTGCGGCGGCGACGATAAGGAATGCGCGCGACCGCGCGTCGCGTCGCACTCTTTTTGACTACGCTCGCGCGTGCGTGCCTCTCTTGTAGCGCCTTTTTTGTTTTTCGATTGCAGATTGAACGCCCAGAATAACTTTACAAGAAGTCAATATCTCGGTTGGTTGAGTTTCAGCCAGTGGGTTGTTCACGTCAGTTCTTAAGGGTGGGACGGCGCCTTTCGTCAACCCACAAGCTCACCGCACTTTGGGCAGCAGAGTCGCCGTCGTCGCTCAAAGCCTTAGGATCATTAAATTTCGATGCATCGTTGCAATCGTGGCAGCGGCTGATTGATTGGCGTTCGCAAAAGGCACAGTTGCGTCGCCTCTGCCCTACGCACACGCTCAGCCTGGTCGCTTTCTGGAGCACGACTTTTCATTCTGCCCTCGATCTCGCCCTCACCGGATCTCACGCTCGTTCACTCACACTCGCTCGCTCTCACTGTCACCGTTTATTAATCTATTTATTTGGGTCAGTCGAATATTCACTCTCATGACACGCATAGCTCCGGCGTGTTTGCTCGTCCGAGCGCTCTCTCTCTCTCTCACTCTTTTTCAAACACGCCTATTTAGGAAAGCATTTAGTGGGTCCCTGTGATTCGTCCTTCATGTGCTTATGCGTGCTGACACTGTGCATGCTGCCACTAACCACATTTGCATGCTGACCCTGTACATGTCACCCCTAACCATGCCCATCATTTTGTTTGTTTATCTAGCATGGCATTACTCACCATTCAATTACGTTTCCCTTTGAAGCAAATGTAAAGCGCCTAGAGAGTGATTGAGTTCTCTGAGGGCGCTTTATCAAGTGCATTATTATTATTATAAGTATTACTCTCTCTCTCTCTCTCTCTCTCTCTCTCTCTCTCTCTCTCTCTCTCTCTCTCTCTCTCTCTCTCTCTCTCTCTCTCTCTCTCTCTCTCTCTCTCTCTAGCTTTCTATCACACTCTTCTTCTCTATCTCTAGCGCTCTTTCTCGTTCACTCGTACTCATTCGATTTGTATCTAGCTCACCCTTGCTCTCTCGTTTTGTCTCTTTCTCTCCCTCCCTCCATTTTCTTCCCCCTCTTTCTGGCTTTTGTTCCGTGTATCTCACTCGCTCTTTCTCAATGTCGCTGCAGGTCTCGGTTTCTCCCTTCTCTCTCTCTCTCTCTCTCTCTCTCTCTCTCTCTCTCTCTCTTGTTCTTACTCTTTTTTCTCTTTCTCGCTCGCGTTTTCTCTTTCAATCACGCTCTTTCTCTCTCTCTCTCTCTCTCTCTCTCATTAGCAAGTTTTTTAATTTCTCGCGCTAGAGGCGGCGAGCGTTTTCTGGACATGAGCTGCAACGCAAATTCGACAGTACTTAAGACATTCTTGTTTTTCAAATCGCTTGTTGGCCATAGTAATGACGTTTGGATTCGACTTGTTACTCTTTGTAGTACCCTCCTCCATTTTCTCTTTCTCCTCCTCATTCTCATTATCTTCTTCCTCGTCCTCATCACGATCCTCGCAAATGCTGCCACACTCTAATCGCTCATTGGGGAGCTGACAAGTCGGCATTTTAAAGCCTGAATAATTACGCGAGGTGACGCACCGAGGTTGACGAGGCGGAGCAGCCTTTCTGTCTTGCTGTGATAGCCAAGTAACGCGGAGAGCACACCCGGGCGCCATGCGCGTAAATCGGTCACGTGACAGGGCTCTACCGACGATAAAATAGTCGAGAAAACTGTGCTCATTGCCAAGAAACAGTGGTGGCGATGAGCCGAAAAACGAGAGAAACGGATGCGCGTTTCAATGGCGATCCATTGCGCTAACCCCGCCCGCCCGGGGGCCTGCAAACTGCAGCGCGTTTCAGCCGCGACCGCGGCCACCCGCCATGGCTTCCTCGGTCCACGAGATCTCGCAAACGCCGCTCGCTGTTTCACCTCGCGACTCAGCACGTCCGAGTCTTTGCCGCACCCTCAGCTGCTCCTTGCTCGAGCGGAACGCGAGAGCGCAGCGACAGAGTCGCTGCGCTCTACTCTACACTCAGCTGAGGTCGCCAAGGTTCGCGAGTGCCAGCGCAGTTGTAGCGGCGCCGAGCCGCTCGAAAGCGGCGCCGAGCGGATGTTTCGTAGTCGGACGAGTTGAGGCGGGGACGGAGCGCCGCTCAAGGTGGCGAGAGCCAGCGATGACGCTCGCTGGATCGTCCGGCTGATTTGATCGTCAGGCCGATTTTCGCTGCACGTTCAGTGTGCTACATTCTCGTTTCTTCGCCAGCGCGTCAATCTACCTGCACGAGCATAGCCCGCTCTAGCACGACTTCAAATTGACAGCCGTAGAAGCCAGCGGGTAACAAAGCTAGCATTTTCTAGCGAAGATGGGACGCGTGCGCTTCCGCCGCAAACGTGCGAGGCATGCCGCGAAGCTGGTTTGGCCCAGCGGTAAGGTGCGCGCCCCGGGGACCAAGGTGGTCTCGCAGAGGTCGACGGCTAGAGCCCCGTGGCGTATGTGCAGCGCCTGAACAGAGTTCCCTTGGGGCGCTCTTCAAATGAATTATATGTGTGTGCGTGCGTGTGCGTGCGTGCGTGTGCGTGCGTGCGTGTGCGTGCGTGCGCGTGCGTGCGCGTGCGTGTGCGCGTGCGTGGGCGCGTGCGTGTGCGCGTGCGTGTGCGCGTGCGTGTGCGCGTGCGTGTGCGCGTGCGTGTGCGCGTGCGTGTGCGCGTGCGTGTGCGCGTGCGTGTGCGTGTGCGTGTGCGTGTGCGTGTGCGTGTGCGTCGACCACAACATAACTTAATATTCGTGGAGTGCATCGAGCCGAGATAATAGCTTGACATTGACCCTAATAGAACCAAATTAAAACCGTTATTTACACGTCATGACTTATCAATGCTTTCGTATGCGCTATGCACGGCTACATATTTTATCGCGTGCTTCTGCCGCGGATTGCTCAATGCGACCGACGTCGTCTACTTATTGCACCTTCGGTCGCTCACGAATGCCTCCCTTCCCAATGAAGGCAACCTAACGCCGTCGGCGCTGAGTTCCATCCATCGTGAAGCCCAATGGCGTACTCGTTTCGCTCAATCCAAGATTGAGCTCCGGCAGGCGAGCGTAGCGGCGGGCCGCGCAGCGCGGAGCCTGCAGCTTGCGAGCGCTCCGCGCAAGCGAGCAAAACTCGGCGCTCTCAGAGAACGCACGGCGAGCAGCTGCCGTCCGCTTCCAGATGGTGCAACAGCGGACTTTTTTTTCGCTTTTCCCCTTAACCGCCTTCGGCGCGTTTCGCATGGAATGCGCCCACGCGAGGACGCCCGGAGGGCGCAATTACGGACACGTGTGTGGGCAGCCATTTTACCCGCTCCTAAAGCGCGCCACGCCAAGCGTAGCAAAGCGTCGGCGGGCGGCAGGCGGCGCTCCCCATTCAGCCAGCGCCTGCGCGCTGAAGGACGGCACTGGCCGGGTGGGTGTGCGCGCCCGGCTCGTGCGGCGCCACGCGCTGCGCGCGCGAGCGGCATGCGTCTACATGTATATATAAGCCGCAGCGGAGCTCTCGCAGCAGCAGTGCCGCGCTGACCCTTCGGACCGGCGTCGACGAGTATCATGAACGCAGTTCAGCAACGACGCTCCCAGCAGCAACAGCTGGTGCTGTTCGCCGCTGTCCTGCTGCTCCGAGCGTTGCACTCGGCTGCAGCGGCATCGCTGCCCAGCTCTCTTGACCAGGTGCGGTGGCGGCGACGAAGTGACGCGCGCGCGCGCGCGCTCTCTCTTCCGCCATCGACGCCCGACGTCGTATCGTTCGCGTGCGGCTTCGTAGTCGTGCGTGCACCGCTCTGTTTGCTGCCGGGTTGTGTTTGCACACGTAAGAAATTTCCGGTTGTTAACCTTGCAGAACCGCGACCGTCAATATCCGCCACCGAAAGCACACGGACACGAAGCTGCCGAGCAGCTGCCGAGCCACGAGATGATAGCCTACGTCGATGAAAACATCGGCTCCATTAACGATGAAGAAAGCTACCGCGACGCCGCCACTGCAGCCGGTGCCAGTCACCAGGCGACACGTGACGCGAGCGCTAGACACGTAGTGCGACGAAGAGCGGCGCCAACTCGTGACCGTTTGGTGAGTAGCGTAGCTGTCAAAAAGACTGGCAGTCTTATAAATGCTCCGGCTAGCCCTTGCTCTCCGCTCCCTCCCTTGCTCTCTCTCTCTCTCGCTCTCTCTCTCTCTCTCTCTCTCTCTCTCTCTCTCTCTCTCTCTCTCTCTCTCTCTCTCTCCCTCTCTCTCTCTCTCTCTCTCTCTCGCTCTCTCTCTCTCTTAGAGATGCACACGCGCGGACTTCATCTTCTCGCTTCATTCTCTCAGTTTCTTTTCCTCTTTCTCCATTTTTTCTCAATCTATTTGTCTGTCTATATACACACTCTAATTGCTCATTGGGGAGCTGACAAGTCGGCATTTTAACGCCTGAATAATTACGCGAGGTGATGCACCGAGGTTGACGAGGTGGTATATGACGAGGTGTATAACACACACACACACACACACACACACACACACACACACACACACACACACACACACACACACACACACACACACATATATATATATATATTTCTGCGTGTGTGCGTATGTGTGTGCGTATGTGTGTGCGCGCGTCTGTGTCCGTGTGTGTACTCTTCTCCCTTCCTCTCAGCAGTTCCTCTCTCTCCAGCTCCCACTACCTCTAATTCTACGTCTCTATCTCTTCATTCCATCTCCATTCTTCCACCGTCTCACTTTTCATATTCCATGTTTCTCTCTCTCTCTCTCTCTCTCTCTCTCTCTCTCTCTTTCTCTGACTCTTTATAACTCAACTTAACCTCTCTCTATTTCTGTCTCTCTTCTCTCTTTGGCAGACCCTAGTTCGCATTGTATTCACTCCGCTTCCGACCTCTAGTACCTATACTTGCCTTCCTCATATCACTAAGTGCGTTATATTCTCATATTAGTTCATCTAATCGCTGCATATTAGTTCCTTTTGTACTCTGCAAAGCTTACAGTACGCAACGCAGCGGCTGCGTAGCTAAATTTACTGCCTGTCGCCGACGCAACGACGCTGGCTCCAGCGCTGCGATGCAGTGCGAGCGATCCACTGTAGCTGCTGCAACAGCTTCCACTTTTGCGATGCAGGTAAATTTTGGATGGGGAAAGCGATCGGCTTTACTTGACGGAGCTTACGATGTCTCCGATACTTGGCTCGAAGATGGAGAGAACTTTAAGCGAGGCTGGGGAAAGCGAGGCTGGGGAAAGCGTGGCTGGGGAAAGCGAGGCTGGGGAAAGCGCTCGCTTCCGATGGCAGCAGACGACGCCAGAAGAATCGAACCGTTTGCAGCGCGGGTGGCCTACGGTCCTCCTGAATTGGGACCCAACTATGACGACGATGACTCCTTCCTCGCTCAGGTCGAAGAGGAGACGTATGAGGCCTCGGATTAAAGTGCATTGCCAGATAACAGTGTTTGACAGATGCTCGATCTAACGGCGGTGAATGGCTTTCATCAAGTAGACGCACGGCAAGAGCTTCAATGCTCCGAGGCAAGCACGCTGGCGGCGGAAGTGTTAAGGACAGGTCACGAACTCACGCCACGCTCGGCGCGTTGCCGGGAGTGAGCAATCGCTCATCGCAAGTCGGCAAATTTAATAAATTAGCGATAAGTCAGACGTACGCATTTTTACCACGCCAAGCAGCCTCGTCGTGAACGCGGCTTCCGTCGATTGCCGTCGGGTGTGGCAAACCTTCCGGACATATCAACGCCGTTTCATCTGCTGAAGTTCCGCTGCGCGGCAGCGCGGCAGCATCGCTCTCACACCCAGGGCTCAGCGTCGAAGCTGCCATCAGATACATCGGCCGGCAAGAGCGCAAGACAAATTAATGATAAGAATAATTATAATAATAGGTTGCTTGTAGAGGCACTTAAGAGGACAAAATTTCGATCCAGGATAAAATAAATAAATAAATAAATCCTAGCTGATTAAACAGCCTCTTTTTGAATAGCGACAGAAGAGCCTCTATGGCTTTCACCACCGCTTGCGGTGGGCGATACAGAATCGCCCACTGCAGAAATCGAACCCACGACCTCGGGACCGAGGTCATGAAAGCAACCGCCTTACCTAGTGTGTCATCACGGCTCACACGAAGACCAAGTTTTCTAATTAGAATTACTTCTGTCGTTGAATTCCTGTCCCGCCGCCAGACTCAGAGACCATGCGCATCGGACAGATCGCACGCTGTCTCGCGCTCGCTGTGTGCATGCGCCGTGCGCTTGGGCTGGCACAATCTTTGACCGGCCATTTAAGCGCGTTGATATTGCCCAGCAGGAACCCCAGTCACCGGATAGGTGCGGTGCTTTTTCAAGTTCGTATTCAGTGTCAACTGGATAGTGAAAGTTGCCCAGCAGCATGTGACACGTGACTTTTGCGTGAAAATTAATGTTTTATTTTCGCTAGAAGTGAAGTACGTCCTACAATCGGATTTCAGGCGCTCCGTGCATGCCGATCGCATAAGCTCCGATTGTCCGTCTGACGGTCTGCTGAGTTTGGACGCTCTTAATCGATGTAAACACCTAGCGGTCGTATCCAAACTGAGTAGCGTCAAATTAAGCACCCCGCAGAAGCGGCTACGAGTTGCTGCGTGACCTTTGATCGAATTAACGCGATGAAAACAATCCCTTGCGCGTATTGCCTCTGACGCTGACAGCGTCAGAGAGTGTAGTCCGCGACGCACAAGAACAGTGCTGGCCGATTGCACGGCGCTTTCGCCCCGGCGCGACGGCGTGGCGTGAATGGCGCGGCTGCTAGCCATCGATGGAGAACTAGGGAGAACTAGGAGGTAAGCTCGGCCTGGTCTCCACCTTCCGTTGGCGACAGGAGACGAATCTTTCAATTGCGGCTTCAAAGGTGCGAGCACGTTCGTCTGCGAAAATCCGTCCGAAACTCCCGGCATGCCACGAAAGAGGGAAGCGCTGGAGCCGGAGGAGAACGAATTCTCTACATGCCGCACTTCGGGCGCGCACGACATTCAAGTTTCCTCATCTCGCGCAGCTGGGAGAAACGAGAAGCTTCGCCGAGTTGAGGAGGGGCGTCGAGCACGCTGCGTCGTCGTCGTCGCAGCGGCGAACAATGGTCGGCCGGCCAGGAAGTGCCGGACGCGCGACTCAGCCGACTCTCCGAGGCAGCTGGACGCGCACGACGTCGCACGGAAGGAAGAGCGTCGCATCTTTGCGTGCAGCAATGTAAAGCCCGCGTAATGTACGAATGTACGCGCGGAGCCACCTCCGAACGGTTCAGCGTGCTACGCTCGTACGAAGGGAGGCGACGTGGCCGCTGCTGGACAGCGCGGACAGCGTGGCGCGACATGGCCGCTGTTGCGCGTCGTGGCCGCTGTTTGACAACTGCAATCCTCCGCCCCTGTAAAACAGACTTCGTTGCGCCAAAGACTAGTAACCTTGAGGCATGCGCGCCCTAACGATTTCAATGCCATTTCCACTCGTCAGACTGCGGCGGCAAGGACGCGCACTGCAGGCAGCTTCGAATCGCAGCTAACGCTAACAAAATGGCAGCAGCGAAGGAGGAGCTTTTGCCTTTTTTTTAATCAAGCCCCGCTTACCAGGGAAAACCGCCGGTGACGAACGGAGGCTTAAGCTTAAGCTTAAGTTAGAATTCTCGTGAGGCTTTTGGAATTTGGGGAGGTCGGGCTTTTGCGCGCGCGCGCGCTTTCAATGACCCTATACTCTTACCGCTTGGCGCCTAAATTCTCCTCATACTGAAACGACTACCGACTCGGGATCAAATCTATTGAGTTGCTGCGGACCGCTATTTTGGCCGACCGAACCTTCGCGCAGCCGAACGAAGGAAGCCGAAAGACAATACGAAGCCTACCATTAAAGCCGCGTGAGAAAATAATCCTCTAAACGGTCTTCAGCGCCATTGGTCAGCGATCGGGCTCGTTGACACCAAGACGCGCGAGGAAGATTTCCGCTGCCTCGAAAAGTAAAAACTTTGCGACAAACTGAGTATAAACGTGACGGTTGAAATAACAGAGCTGCTTCGAAGTAAGGCGTACGTCTTGCACGCGACACGTTTTTCTACTTGTTGAGACAAATTAGCGTGGGGGTGTTATCGCCGCTTCGTGGTTCCGCACCCAGCCGACGTCCTGTCCACCAGACGGGAGCGCTCCTTGCCGGCACGTGACGTGTTCCTTGCCGCGCAGTTCACTTTCTGCCTGCGCGTCGGCCTGTACGCACGCTATCCGCCACTCTCTTCTCTCTTATCACCACGCGCTCCGGACCAGCACGCACGATGGCCACTACGTCGGTGTGTACGCTCGCTCGCTTGCGTTGCCTGCATGCGATACAATACAGCCGTCGTCGACAACGCAACAACAACAACTCGCTTGTAGAAGTTTCGCTCTTCGTCTCGCCGCCATCGCGCGCGCGCCCACGAGCCACCATTGCTGCGTTAGCGTTGGTATCTGCGCATCTCACCGCCAGCCACGAAGAAGCGTCAGAACGTGTCGAGCCGAAATGCAAGTGAAGAGCCACCTTTCCTCCAATTAAGATCGTTACTCGCCAGCAACACGGCAAAGCTTGCTAATAGCAGCCCTCAAATCAGTGCCTTCGCTCCTCAATCAGCCTCAATCCTTCGAGGACTCCTTACCGTAGGACGTCTTCCACAGCGCTGACTTCGCAGCCATGTGTTTGGCAGTTTGCCATTTTTTGCTGAACTTTTTGCTGACTTTTGTATGACCCGCTTTCAGTAAGAAACACAAGAATCCACGAATGCTCAATCGAAGATGTGGCTCTGCAGTCTCCCGTGGACAGTATACCTTTCATGGCGCACCGATGGCGCGCCATAGACAGTAGCTAGCTTGTGCGGGAGTCGTACAGCCGCGGCTCGCTGTGTCGGCGCATCCGTCGTGCGAGCATTACGCGTCGTTTCAGTTGAAAACTGACGCTACCAGTTTTATATGTTCAAAATATAAGTTCCAAGTGTAGAATGAAACGATGAATTTGGTATGCATTTCTTGTAAAATAGAGTAAAAATATTTGAGGGAATCGGCACAAATTGGGTACAATAACGTAGACGTTGCTACCCTGCGCGACATGGTCACAGAACGCGAATCTGGTGTCCACCACTTTATTCGGTCTGGCTCCAGAAGAGGCAGCTCTTTGGTGGAGAGGGGAGCTAAAGAGCAGGTTCCGGGCAGCAGCGCGCCGAGCGGGCGAGCAGCAGTCACGCTACATTGTTAAGTTGGGTACTATCATATTTTTAATGAGGGCAAAAGAGGCGCGCCCGGCTACAGCTTCAGGTTGCTTCCGGTGGAGGGCTGCTTCCGGTGAAAGTGTTTGCTATTTTTAGGGAGACCTCTGTCGACCTGAGTACAGCTTTAGGACTTATCTTACGAGGTAGCTCAAACGCCTACAGGCATTGGAGGGGCGCTTCGGGGCACTGCAATTCACTCCCAGGTGGCTTCTTGACCGGTCTGTACGCGTAGCAAAAATGCTCGACCGGACGAGGAACTTCGTGAAGGCAATAGACAGCTGCATAGAGCTGGAAAATAATTGGCTTGTCGGGTAACACGTCCATTAGTTTCAAATCCGATTGCCACTCGGAACCTGAACTACGCTAGCTAAAAATGCGATTGTGTTCCATCTCATTTTAAACCCGGCCCTTTAAGTTTGGTGAGCGTGGGCGACCTATGCGTATCATTTGTAGCAACTGGCCAAAGGATTAACGACAGTCATCTCTAAAATTTCTTGTTATTCTAGCCCAGCGCGGTCGTGCTGCTAGATGAGTATTATCTTTGCAATAAGCCACACGAGCCCGAAGTCAAGTTCACATAAAACGACTTCCTTTTGAAAGCGATCGTTTTAGATAGAACATTTAATGGTGAAAACTGAGCAGTGGCTATGATGAGGCTGAACTATTTTCGTAGCAGCTGCACAGTTATGGAGAGACTTTGTTTTTCAACAACCATCGCCAAACACGCGGTCAGTCGTGTTGCGGGTCTCGGCGCACTTAGACGGGAGCTCTTCTCCTCCCCGTGGGCTCAGCTGCGATTGTAGTGGAAATTAACAGCGGCGTGGAAATTAACCGCCCGGCGGCACATCTGAAGAAATCCCGAGGCGGCCATTAAAAGTCGTGGCTGTGGCATGGAAGCACCCCGAGCTGCGGATCTGCAGCCCGATCTCAACTAAACGTTCTAGAGCCTTCTATCGGTGCAAGTGCAAGAGTAGAACTCGATCGTCGGGTGACGCTCCACTTGGCGCCGTGCTGGTTTGGCCCAGTGGTTAAGGCGTTCACCTCGACCAGGTCAAGTCTGTAAAGTGCCTAGAAAGAGACTCAGCTCTCTGCCGGCGCTGTACAAATTATATCGTTGTTATTGTATTATTATAAGGTGAATGTAATTGATGGCCGAGGGCTCGAGCCCCGTGGCATACGTGAAGCGCCTGAATGGAGATGAAATTCTGTTAGGGCGCAGTCAGCAGCAAGAAAGAATGAGTCGTTGTTTGAGAATTGTGGAAGTGAGTTCAACAGTCGAACATGCAGAGCCAAAGCTTCTGTCAACAGAGGTCTCCAGTGACAAAGTAGAAAACCCAATGTATTGTCAAGCGATGACGTCAGAGGGTCGGAGGAGGCTGAAACTAGTGCAGCCATTCAGCGGGCACGCTTGATAAAGCGCCCTTGGAGAACTCAATCTCTTTATAGACGCTTTACATTTGCTGCAAAGGAAACGTGATCGAATGGTTAGTGCTAGCACGTTTGATAAACAGCAAGAATAACATGGTTAGGGGTGACATGCACAGGGTCAGCATGCAAGTGTAGTTAGTTAGTGGCAGCATGCACAGTGTCAGCACGCATGAGCACATTAAGGTCAGCCCTTTCCGCCGGCCGCCGGTCGCCATCTAGCTCGTAGCGGCGGGCAGCTGCGCTCGGAACGCTACACTTCGCGCCCGCGTCTCTCTCTCTCTCTCTCTCTCTCTCTCTCTCTCTCTCTCTCTCTCTCTCTCTCTCTCTCTCTCTCTCTCTCTCTCTCTGTCTCTCTCTGTCTCTCTCTGTCTCTCTCTCTCTCGCCTTGTCGCTTCGAGCGTTTCATGTTGCATTTAAAGGTATCGTCGTTGGCCGCCACAGAGACACCACCCGATCGATGCCGGGCCGGGGCCGAGCTCTGCCAGCGCGCGCTCAAGCGCTTGGCTTGGCTGAGCAAGCTTCACCTCTTGCTGTGCCGCCACGATGCAGAACGGTGGTCGCGCCTCGCCGCTTTTCAGAGCGTCTCCCGCTGCAACAGCAGACGGTCCGCCGGCGGGACGCTGACCGAAGCATTGCGAGTGTCCGAGAGACACCACGCCGATTTGCGAGAGACACTCTCCGAGAGCGCACCGAAGTCACATGAAAGAGCGGCGCGCGCGTTCGCCGTGCGAGCGCGAGAGCTCTGCGAAGCACGTATTTTGGTAATTCGCCAGTTTGCGAGCGCCGTTTTTAATAGCTGCTGCTTTTGCGATCAAAGGGGCCGCTTCTAATTCCATCGGGCACTCGAGCGCCGCGGTACGTCAGACAAGCGACACTTCGCGATCTGGCCAGGCACGTAAGTGACGTATCGATTGACGTCGCGCTAAACATACTCGCAAGCTGCTCTTCATTTTGACGCATTTCCTTAAAAGGCTGGGCATTATTATTCTGCATCCGCGCCAATTTCAATAGATAGCCCCGCTACTGCTTCCTACTCCAGGACGCTCCGAACACAGGCAGCCGCCATCAATCAAGGGCACTAGCACCGGCGATGGTGGCGCATATAGTTACAAAGCTTCACGGACGCCTTAACATATTGGGAATATGGTTAGTCTACTTAGCGACAGCCAAATGCTCAAGAGCTCTTGGGGATACGGAACGAAAGGAGGCGGATAACTTGCACATCTTGCATATGCTGAGTTTCAGCATTCACTCTTAAACAAAAATCTCTACTAGCATTTCCTCATTCGCTTTTGAGCACTCCCGCGTATTTCAATTTCTCTTTTCTTCTCTCTCTTTCTCCCACACACACACACACACACACACACACACACACACACACACACACACACACACACACACACACACACACACACACACACACACACACACATACACACACACAAACACACACACACACACACACAACATACACACACACAAACACACACACACATACACAACATACACTCCCACTCACTCATGCATTCACTCTCTCCCTTTTCTATTTTGCTCACGCCCCTCTGTCATCTTTCTCTCCTCTAAACTCTCTACACTTAATCTCCTCTCTATCTCCTCTCACCTCTACGCTTACTCTTCTCTCTCTCTCTCTCTCTTTCTCCTCTCATCTCTCTCTTTCCCTCCATCCCCTCTCTCTCCTCTCACCAATATGCTTTACCACCAATATCTCCTCTCACAAATATCTCTTTTCTCTCCTCTCACCTCTCTCCGCATATTCTTTCTCTCTCTCTCTCTCTCTCTCTCTCTCTCTCTCTCTCTCTCTCTCTCTCTCTCTCTCCTCTAACCTTTCTCGGCTCACCCCTCTCTACTCTCATTTTTATTCATTTACTCCCCTCTCTCGCAGCACATTTTCTTAAATTGAATGATGATAAAACTAAATTACTAGTTATGGACAAACACGTGTCATGTTCCAAAATTGAAAAGGCTAACGCTCAAAATCGGCTCTGCCAGCATATCTCCTATTGAATCTGTACGGAATCTAGGTGTCATGTTCCAAAGTGACCTTTTGTTAGACGACCACATCAGCTCCACAATCAAGTCTGCCTACTTTCATCTATATGACATTTCTAAAAATTGTTTAGACAGGAATACCACATCTAAATTGGTCCATGCATTCGTGACATCCCGTCTTGACTTCTGTAACTCACTGCTTGCTGGCCTACCGGCCTTTGCACTCAGGCGCTTACAGCTGGTGCAAAACTCTGCAGCTATGCTTGTCTGTCGTGAGCGTCGCAGTTGCCACATCACACCACTTCTCGCTGACCTGCACTGGCTACCAGTCAAGCAACGCATCGACTTCAAGATTTTGTCGCTCACTTTTAGGTCACTTCATTCTTTAGCTCCAGCCTACCTATCAGATCTACTCCCCCACCAGGCCAAGCATCGTAACACCCGCTTTTCGGAACCTAGCTGTTTACCTATACTTCGTACAAACCTCAAATCCTTTGGAGACCGTGCCTTTAGTTCGTTCGACTTGCGTCACGATATCCCCTGACTTGACCACATTTAAAAATAGCTCTCTCCGCTTCTCTCTTCATCTTTTAATCTATCTCTCTATATGTATATATATATATATATATATATATATATCTCTCTCTCTCTCTCTCTCTCTCTCTCTCTCTCTCTCTCTCTCTCTCTCTCTCTCTCTCTCTCTCTCTCTCTCTCTCTCTCTCTCTCTCTCTCTCTTTATCTCTTCGCTTCTCTCTCTCTCTCTCTCTCGCTCTCTCTCTCTCTCTCTCTCTCTCTCTCTCTCTCTCTCTCTCTCTCTCTCTCTCTCTCTCTCTCTCTCTTTCTCTCTCTGCTTGCCTTTCCGCTCAAGAGCTCATTAGGCAGTCGCCTGAGTTAACGTCTTGTCGACCGCAGGCACGGCGTGGGGTGATAGTCCTTCAAAGAGAAGAGCCGCCCACGGAGGCTGGAAGTCGAGCTGACTGCTGGAAATGCGCGCGTGGTCCCTCGGATTTCGAACGCAGTGTAATCCATCACAGCGTGTGTGGCTGCAGTTAGCTTAGGAAGAACTCGGAGCGCGTCGCGATGATCGGAGAAGGCTATGCAAAATATCAGTCCGTCCTCGAGAAAGGCGTGCTTAATCTACTCGGCCTGTACCTGACACGCATCCACCTGGCTACGAACGTCCGGGCTTTAACGGGACATTCGATGCGCTCTCTGAACAAGGCAGCTAGGAGAGTCGCAAGGCTGAATATGGCGAATCCTCACGTGATGAGGTCACGTGCGTCTTTGTCCCTCAGATGCCGACCGGGCAATCGCAGGCAGCCTGATCTAGACCATGCATAACGCATGTTATGTTTGCCGACCTAGTTTGGTCGAGCGGTTAAGGTGTTCTGCCCAACCAAGGTCTGGCTGAGGTCGCGGGCTCGAGCCCCGAGGCAAATGTGAAGCGAGTGAATGGAGATTAAGTTCTCTTTGGGCGCTATACAAATGAATTATATTTTTTTTTAATCAGACACTAGACCGTTGAATACGGGTGGCACAAATCGAGCAATGCGAGTTTTTAAATTAACGCATGCTTCAAGCACGTTGAAATAAATCAACCCTTCCTAGACGCACACGCGGAATCGAGCAAATGTTGGCTACTGATTTTAGCATTCTGTAGCTGATGGCTCCACTGCACATTGGCAGAGCGACTTCTGAGTAACTAGTACGACCGGTCGCGATGGTCTCACTCGCTCGCGTATCGACTTCTTTCGGAGGATTCTCTATTTTCTTTATTTGGCCAGGCATTGACCTTTTGCAGGAGTGACAGGAAGCCGCCGTACGCTTGACGTCGTCCAGCCCGTTCTACTGCTTTCACGTGTCCGAATCCTTCTTGGCTCGTGCTCCCATTTTACTGAAACAATCTTAAGTTTACTGTCGATCGTTCCAGAGACTTCTTGCAAACGCGACTCTCTATTTTTAGCCTCGTCACAGAAATTGTCGCAATCATTGGCTAGCAGCGCTCCCCTGTCCCTGTGCTTTCGAGCGACTGGCCGCCATTCGGCAGCGGCTGCTGTCGTCAGTACTATCAGTACTAAGAGAGGGGTTTCTGCAGCTCATGGTCAAGTTACTTTTTTAATGTGCCTTGTTGCTCGCCGGCAATAACGCGGCTGATTTTTTCAACATATATCAAAAATAGCGATTGCCATAAGCGTCGGCTTGACCTGGCTTGACCTTTCATCGGTGGCTCTCGTGTCGAAAGCAGCGGCAAACCTCTGGTTCATTATCACTGACATTTCAAATAGGTCATGTGTAAAACAGAGACCGGCTTGCTCAGCAGCTTTTCTCCTGGTGCATATAAAAAGCCTTAAAGGGTTCAACGCAGCTTCCAGATTGCAATGCTGCATTTCTAGCTGACTGTTCTTGAGCCCTCCAAAAGGATCATGATATGTGGGCACCTCACTTTTGAGCTAAGACCCGCGACAATAAATAGTTCACCACGCTAGACACAACACCAGGCTTTAAAATATCAAACGATATTGCGCTCCACTTCAGCCGATTCTATTCACGACGCCTATTTTATTATATTAGTTATCGTCTGATGAGGTCTTACGGAGATTTAAAGGACATATCTGGGTTACCGGATAAAGTTATAGTACAAAAAACTTGCGGTTCTGGTCGGCAGGACGCTTAGCAACAAGCCGGTACATCCGTCAGTTATTTCGGAGCATTATACGACGCAGGAGAGAGAGATAGACAGAGACGTTGGGGTTTGAGACAAACAGATGTCTTAGGCAACCGGCGTACCTGCAGCATCGTTGCTGCGAGTCGCTTACCAGATAGGAGACACCAAATTATCACTTGCCGCGACGTGTGCTTTCATTTACCCCACCCTCGAGTTTTACCGTAATTCATGAGTCCGGACACTAACGTTTATCATCAAAATATTAATAAGAAGACAGCTGAAGCTTTATTTCGGAGTGTTACAGCTAGCTGCAGGTAAAACAATAACCGAACGTTAGTTACGAGCGATGTATCCTTATTTACCAAGCATGCAATTGCACCCACTTACAATAATGCTTGCACAAGCGTAGAAAATAAACCGACAAGGCACCCAGCATTTTCTTGGTTAGCAAGACTTTTTGGTATTAACATATCGTGCAACTGAGAAACTGAATGCTTGCCTTGCCGATATTTGATCCTGGATGTCGGAAAAATTCCTGAAATTAAATGACGATAAAACCGAACTGCTGCTCATAGGACACCCTAAGCGTGTGGCTGGATTAAAAGGCTTTGCTATTCTAATAGGTGATGCTATTGTGCGACCTTCACCACGTGCTCGTAATTTAGGTGTCGTGTTCGACAGCTGCCTCAATTTCAAAAGCTTCATTCAGAAGACTGCCTCTACAGCTAGCCATCACATCCGATCCCTATTCAAGATTAGGAGCTGTCTCCCACAGCGGCTTGTAAAAAATTTAACTAGCTCTTTAGTTCTGTCTCGGCTTGATTATTGTAATTCCCTTTTGGCTGGGCTGCCAAAGAAAGCTATTATGCCACTACAGCGGACTATGAATATGGCTGCAAGGCTGGTCTTCAAGTCCCAGCGGTTTGAGCACGTGTCTCCTATGCTGAAAGAGCTAGGATGGTTGCCGGTTGAGCAAAGAATACAGAGCAAAGTTCTTACGCTGACCCACAAGGCCCGCTACGGCTTCGCTCCTTCGTACCTAGCTGAACTGCTGCATCCGTTTCAGCCTGTTCGCGCCCTCAGGTCTTGTGTGGACAATAAATTAGCTGTCCCATTCCTCCACTTAAAGACAGTTGGCGACAGAAGCTTTAGCTCTGCAGGTCCTAGACTGTGGAACTCGCTTCCACAATTCTTGCGCAACGACAACTACTCTCCTACTGCCGACTATGGCACATCTTTTTCAGCGGTCCTGAACTGCTACTTCTATGCTACTCACTACCTCAACTGCTCTCCTGACTCTACTATGCTTCCCACTTTCTCTTTGTTGCGTGAGACGAAATCTGTTGGCTACGGAATGCGTACCGAAAGCCGCTTATGCTGTGAGTGAGCTATACAAAACTCTCCTGCGTAACACCCACATGGTCTTTATGACTTTTGTGGAGTTACAGACGGAGATACATTACATTGCATGTCACCCGTAACCATGCTATTCTTGTTGTTGATTTAGCATGCTAGCACTAACCATTCGATTGTGCTTCCTTTGCAGCAAATGTTAAGTGCCTAGGAAGAGATTGAGTTCTCTTAGGGCGCTATATCAAATGCATTATTTTCATTATTGTACAGGCAAGCTACGGCGATCGTTGGTCACGTCAATGTTCCCCGTCGATCATGCTTGCTCGCCAGATGGCATTTGCCGACCTGAAAAGCCCTCGAAAGTATTTCGCCCTCGTTCAAGAGTCCGCCTAGGAGCTCGGTTGCTGCGCCACGGGTGCCTCCCGGAACGCCTCCTTTAGCCGTACTCCAAGTCTGGTGAAAGGTGTTATGTTACTGTGTCTCCGGCTGCAGCAGCGCTGGTGGAGTCTCGCGGAGACACGAAGACACGAGCAGGCGCACGTGAGCGGTGAACGAGACTCTCGCTTTATTCCTCCAGCGGGTACGTGTATGAGCTAGGGGCTGACTCACCACACATAAGGGAGTGCATCCGTGGTGAGCCTCCGCTGGGCCACAAGCCCATATCAAAGGCCGCACCGAGCCAACCGCCCAAACACCTGCCCACATCAAAGGCTGCACCGAGCCAACCGCCCAACCACCCGCCGAGAGCGGGGCACTGCACACCAGTGGCCGAGAAGCAACAGGGACACACAACAAAGGCACCTGTCGAGAAAGGATCCAATGCGGCACGTCCCAATTAAAACACTGCAGCCTGCCTTTATGACAAGGGTAGGCCTTACTGGAAAAAGTGTCACTGAATCTCTACAGTAACGGTGACGGTACAGTCTGCCGTGCGGCCAGGCTCCTGAGACGCCTCCGACCTCGCCGTTCCCTTTCCATCTTGGATGAGCTAGTTTTGCGGAGCCTTTCGGGCGAAGCCAACACACGACCGCCCGCTCTGCGCAAGCCTCCTCAGATCCAGTGCGAGCGACTTCTCGGCTCGCACTGGATCCTTTAACGCCTCTCGAAGAAAGCGGGTGCGCTCGAGAGACTTCTGGAGAGCCTGGAGATTCGCGCCCGCATGCCCGCAGAGCTCTGGCGCGCGCGCGCCCCCTCCGCTAAAATGCGGCGCGTCAAAAAAGAATCCGCTAAAATGCGGTGCGTCGAAAAAGACGCGCCGCCGCAGCGGGCCTTCGAGTCCCGTACCAAGAAACCCTGGCAGCCTGCGCCCGTAGAGGAACGGCTCGAAGCCGCTCGAGCTGGCGGCCTTTCGCCGCCCGCCGAGGCGCATCTAGAACAGCAGCAGCCCTCTCCGTCGCCCCTAAGCGCGGCAGCGACGCCCGCCGGCGCGCGTCGCCGGTGAGTGAGCCGCTCAGCCCGAGACTCTCGCTCTCAGATCGCGTACGTCCGCACATCCGGGCAGCTGAGCCTCCGGTCCGCGCGATCCGCGGACCGGAGGCCGAGGCGAATGCCCAAGCTGGGGCATCGCGGCGATCTTCCCGCTGCCACCGCCCGCCCGGCCACCTCCTCCCCCAGATTCCAGCTCGCCCGAAACAAGGCGGAATTCAATGCAATGCCGTTCAACGCGTCACGAGTCACGAGCGCATGCCGGACGACGTCCGAAGAGCGAGATTGCGGGGGTCTCGTCCGAGCAGCCATTTAGCTTTCACCGACGTGCGTGCCTCAAGCTGTCGGCATCTGTTCCTTCGTCGCAAGGATTGCGACTGGGCAGCCAGCGGAGGGATGTAAAAGGAGGAATGTAAAAGACCGCCGCCAAAAGAAACGCCAACCTCGGATGAGGGTCTGAGAATGTAGTTTCTGGCAGTTTGTGCCCACTGCGCGAGTTTGCCGTTATGCCACTGTCCGGCGTTTCCATTGCGGTGGTTTCGGGCCAGGACGCCTACAGGTGACAAAGATCTTATCAAGTAGAGCTAAACTTCGATCTTGAATGGACGCAACCAAAAATCGCCTTTGAAAATTTGAAGTGGCCAGTTTTCACACTTTTACCTGCATAGCGAGACGAGAACGTACTCGCTTCTTACCAAGAACTTGGTCCGGGTTATGTTACACGTCTTTACTATCGCATCTTCCTTGATCTGGCTCCACTTTGGCTGTAATAGTAATATGAGTGCGGATCTAAAAACCGTATGATTGACATTTTATAAATGAAGGTTATGTCAAGACTCACACAAACGATAATTCGTGTCATTTGACAGAATATTTTATGAGGTTTCTCATAAAACCTGGTAATAAGTTCGGTTTTATAGTTACACAAAGTGAGTTCGTCACGATCGCATTACTCTCGCACCATACTATTATTTTTTGATCGTAATTACATAATGCGTGTGCTAGATTAAACTATAAACATAACTTTTCAAAAGGTATATTATGTCAGCAGCCTTAGCTGTCCGTGCTGTGCTCCCGTTGCAATTAGGTTGCACAGATCTGTCTTCCTTCGTTTCACGTCGCATAATCTTGTTTACACATCGACCAGTTATTATCAGTAAATTTGAATTAAAGTTTGGTGGTTATTTGCAAATAGATTAGCTATAGGTAAAGACAAAAAATACTCCTTGGCGGGGAATTGAACCCCGGTCTCCCGCGTGACAGGCGGGGATACTAACCACTATACTACCAAGGACCTCTGAAATATTAATTGAATTATTGCTATTTATTTATAAATAAAAAATTCGTCGAACCGGACTGGCTTGACGGATTACATAACATCTCAGCCTCTATAGTTATAGTATATCTATAGTAAAAGTACGAACATGAAATTCCGAATCTCTCTGAAGATAATTACTTGGCTCGCTACTTGAAATAATAGCTTAATGCGATTTAAACTCCCAGAGTTTCCGTAAGGTTCTGGCGTATTAGTTACCATAACATCAGCTCCGAGCTCTACCCGGACCAGCGCGCACTTAATTGTTCGCAAGTTTTTCCGGACACGGTTCTGCCTTTATTGGTCATAATAACGCTGCGATCCCATTGGTTGATATTAACGGCCTCGCTTTTGCCGTTCTTGGTAAAGGATGCTATGATTGACGTTTCGTTTTTAGTGAACACAGATGCCTTTACTTAATGTGAGCAGACTTGCAATACACGATTTGCAATTAAGTCACACGTTGGTGAAAGTCTTGAAGGTCAATAAACATTAGGTACGCGTCTCTTCGAGCTGGCGATTTGGGCTTCACCACATACATACCCCGTCATACGAGCCTGCTGCAGATCGCCGAAGACTTGAGAGCAGAGCAGCGATCTCAGGTCTGCTAGATGAGCGCTGTGGCAATCGCTTGCCGGCGGCTCGTCGAAGTGGCTCAGCTGTGCGCGTGACCCAAACGAAGAGCGGCGACATTATTTTTTCAGTGCTGCTCACGTGCCCGTCTGGGCAGCGCTCGTTTGGCGCACGGATTCGTCCAGTTTCTCCAAAATGGTGCTGCCTAGTCTGTGGCCGGAGTTACACGCAAGCCAGCAGCCTACCGCGAAGGGGTTCGTCGGGGCGGGGTGTCCGAGCTGCAGGCGAGCCGATTTATTTTTTTAGTCGGGACTCAAGTAAATAGGCTTCGGCACGGCGATGCGTCTCCACAGCAGCTCCGGGCTCCTCGCGAAATGTTTTCTTTTCTCGTTTTCTCCGAGAGGCGAAAGAGCCCGCAGTAAAGGTAGTCGCTCGGTCGGCGGAATCCGACTCGGCTCCCAGAATGGAGGCCACCGCACGTTAACGGAGGAAGGAAAGCCCGTCGGACAGAGCACCTTTGAATTTCAATAAACGAAAAAAGTCCTCTCAAAATTCTCCGAAATGCGGTGTACCGATGACGAATTTACTACCGATGATGACTTTACCTCTGCGGCTTTACCGACAGTCACCAAAAGAGTAGCGAGAGAGGGAGAGCACTGACATCCGGGGCATGCGAAAGTAGGGAAAGAGTACTGACATGCGCTGATGGCAGTTACGATGACCAGCTCGTGTATCTCGCTGCATGCTATATTCTAAGAATACTTTAGGTTTACTCTAGCAAAGACTCAGCACTTTACCCGGCCCTAGTGAATGGTGAGAGGCGTGAGCGACCTGGGGGTGGGAGGGGCGGAATATTCCCTAGTAGCGAGTCCAACCGAGTGCCTTAGCCTCTGGTTCTTTGCGGCGTGTGCGTCCGATGTAAGTGACTTTCTTATATTCGCCAATACGGTCGCTTTTGCTTCTGGCCATTGACATTAATGGGCGTAATCATTTTTCAGTTGTTGTGCGTGACGTGCCTTGCGGGTATATTTTTGCGAGGAGATTTAGCTCATCTCATCTCAGCGTGGTCGAGTAGTAGAGTCATCCTAGCAGTGAGGCCGTTGCTTACGCGAATGCTCCTGTATTTCTTGCGCGCATGGAACGCTCGTAAAAATTAATCTGAACTCCCTGGCGTGAGAATTTTGGAGTAAGAATTTTCTTAAGACAAAGTCTTAGCTGAGGAAGCGAGATCATCCTTAGTTCGTCGGCCACCCCACCCCCAGATTCAATTGACATCTTTCGGTGATCGAACCTTAAACTGTAATTCATTTGTATAGCGTCCTAAGAGAACTTGGTCTCTATTTAGGCGCTTCACGTATACCACGGGGCTCGAGCCTGCGACCTCGGCCACACCTTGGTCGGGGCGAGCACCCTGACAACGAGGCCAAAGCAACGCGGCACCTTCAATTGGTATGCTCCGGAAGTCTGGAGCTCGCTCCGACTTCTGTCGCCGTCTGCATTGACTTTGCGTCATATGACTCTTAGCTAAAGACGCACCCATTCCTCGTAGCTTTGCCTGCGTCCCAGTGACGTGTCTTTTTTGTTCCAGTTTTACTTAGTGTCCATCCTTGGCGGTGCATGATCCAGTGCATGTTACTAGTCAGCAGAGGTCAGTTACTTAGCAGCGGTCAGTTACTTAGCAGCGGTCAGTTACTTAGCAGCGGTCAGTTACTTAGCAGCGGTCAGTTACTTAGCACTTAGTCCCCGAGTGTCTTCCTATGCGTTTTTGCGGCTTGTATAAGCACGATACGACACCTTGCTTGCCATTGACTCGTGTTAATCGCTTTTCTCTTGCTGCGAGTTTTAAAGCGCCTCGACTGAGATTCGGCTCTCTTGGGGGCGCTATGCAAACGAATTTCATTTGTATTTATATTTTGAGCGCTTCTTGGTTTTTTAGTTTTTTCCATGCTCGTCTAAGCTTGTCTTGCTCTACAGTACCATAATGGTAATGTAGAGGTCATTGCTTGGGGTCATTGCTCCTCTTTCAGTTCAAAAAGCATATTATAATTATTAATATTATTAAAAGAATGACCTCTTAAATTTTACACAGCAATGCAGTGTTTTCGACCGTACAAAAGGCAATCCCACTCATGGATTGCATTGGACAGTGCTGCCGCCCATAAAAGCAGGTGCTGCCAATCATGCTAAACTACAGAGTCGATTGGTGGCTAGTGTGTCTAGGTTGCCATGAGTTTTATTGATGCACTGCATGAAAGTAGAAATGGAATCTCGCCTGTTGGTGTCCTAGAGGGTACTTCTCAAGGCTTAATAATAATAATAATAATGCACTTGATAAAGCGCCCGCTTCGTGGGGCTATACAGTGTTCACTTAAATGAAACCACACATGGCGCTTTCGTCACTAAACCCATCTTCAGCCGTGCTCATTTTGTCAGATCTAAAGACGACATAAGGCTTGCCGAAACTTTTCCAGCGGCTTGCATGCCACGTGGTCAGGGCCGTGGTTGCTACGCATTTTGCTTCAAGACCTTAGTGAACGAGACACGTAGTACGATCTAGAATTGTTCGTTGTGATGCCGCCTTAGTCACACTTGTTGAGTTATGTTAGTGTTGGCCTTCAGAGACCCCTTGAATTGAGCTTGGGATAAGGACTGACTTCTGCTTCTGTGTACTACTCTTGTTGAATTGTGGCCATAGGTGCCTTCATAATTTAGTATGGTACATGCATAGATACTGCACCAGCAATTCAGCTCATTCCATGACAGAGATATGTATCTGCGTTTTGAACTCCCTTATAAAAAAGCGCACAGTGAAGAATTAACCTTGACTCCAGAGAGCTTGTAGCTATTTGAGTGTTTTGTTGATGTATCGTCGATGTTGCAGAGTATCACCGGATACAGTGGCCGTGAGGCAGAGCATTTTCCTACGGAACGATAACGAAAAGAGAAGGTGGTAAGAGGAATATTTCTTGAGATTGTTGTGAGTAATGCTGCCCCTTCATTAATGCTTAAGGTTAGCTTTTTACACACTCACCGATCACGCTAAACATCAAATAAACAATACCATTGAAAGCTATTGACAGTTTGCATGGGTTACACCAGTCACTATTAATTAACACTAGTTATAGGCTTAGATTACAAATCGCCGACAAACTACAGCCCTTGAGTGAACCTAGCCACGTTGGTCTGGGCATTAAGATTTAAATTATTTGTAATGTAATGTAATATATCTCCATCTGTAACTCCACAAAGTCATAAAGACTATGTGGGTGTTATGCAGGAGAGTATTGTATAGCGCACTCACAGCCTAAGCGGCTTTCGGTAGCCAACAGACTTCGTCTCACGCAACAAAGAGAAATTGGGAAGCATAGCAGCGTCAAGAGAGCAGTTGGGTAGTTAGTAGCATAGAAGTAGCAGCTCAGGACCGCTGAAAAGGATGAGCCATAGTCGGCAGCAGGAGAGTAGTTGTCGTTGCACAAGAAAAGTATTTGTAGCTGAATCACCTGCACTCAGAGTGAGTACAATGCCTAAACCCTGAAGGTGTCACATTCTTTCAGCTCATCGATCAAAAATGTTGTAATAATTAATGATTCAGCAGCATGCAGTGGTACTGTGCTGGAAATGACAGTTGCACCTCGGACATTTGCCATCCTGGGACTGATGGGTGATGGGATAGGCACCTTGCTAATCGACAAGAGTGAGAGAGAGAGAGCACCGGTATTAGCATGTCATTTTATGACTTTAATATACATTTTTTGTATAGACTTTGCATACATCATGGTGAAGCTTTAAAGAAGAGGGTATCCTTTATAGCCACAGCTGTTAGTAAAGGTTTTGTAACTTCCCTTGTTGGGCATGCATGCGATTGCCATAGGTTAGTGATACAGTTGTTTTTGTACTTGTCTTTGGATTACTCGCATAGCCTTGATGGCTGCCATCGCAGTAAAGTGACCAGACCTGCACCACTTATCAGGGTGTGGTGAAGTAAGCTGAGACTGTGGCATCTTGATGGTGAATATCTGTGATCTACCGGAGCCGGGTGAAGATTTTGCGGCTACCCTCTCCACTCTGGTTACGACAGCAAAGTTAGTTAAGCTGATTGAACAGCCTCATTTATATAGCAGCAATAGAGCATTCTCGGCTATCACCGCTGCTTGCAGTGGCCAGTAAAGAATCGACCACTGCAAGACACGAACCCGCAACCCGGTTTGTGAAGAGCGAGCACCCTACTCCCCTGCTGAGACCAAGTGGGCGACAAGCCGACGAATCATCGAGTCTCAATTTAAAATCATTAGAAAAATACCTGCGCAATTTCTCGAGCAATGCTAGCCACATCTACGATGCAGAGGCAAGTGGGTGGTTCCACCTCGTGCTCTGCGTGGGCGACACGTGATTGATCTGCATCTGCTTAGCTGCTTTTGCTTCTTCCTCGTCGGTTTTGTCACGCGCATTTTCTAGGCAGGCAGCGGTTTGGATTACCTCCACCACCCCCGCAGGTGGTGCAGGGCAGTGTGCGCACAGCTGTGCTGCTGTCGTTTCCGCTCGACCCGATTGTCGAATCTCCTTACGGATTTTCTTGCACTTGCATCGGTGGTGGGCGACTGGCGGCATGCTCAGTAGCCCGGTGACGTTACAGACACAGCTGAGCTGCTTCCTCGCTCCTGCTCTCGGCCGTTGCCATTCGATCGATGCCCGTGCGGTGTGCTCGAGTCGGCGATGTGCCGTGATCGTGGATGCGTCGTTGCAGGTCTGATCTCGGGTTCGCGATCACCGCGGCTTCCTATCCAGATCTCGCTGCTGCCTCCGCCCTGCGCATGGCCTCCGCCGCTGCTCGACTGTGTTCTGCTGCGGCCGCGGCAGCTCGACGGTCCGCGATCGCTCGACGGTCGGGCACGGCACACCACTTGCCGACGAGTCGGACTATAGCCGGCTCGGCCGCCCTCCGCCACGGCGAGTACGAATGGCAAGACCCGAAGTCGGACGACGAGGTCGTCTGCGTGACGTTCGTGGACAGGGACGGCGCTCGGCGCGACGTGCGCGCCAAGCTGGGCGACAACGTGCTCTACCTGGCGCACCGCTACGGCGTGCCGCTGGAGGGCGCCTGCGAAGCGTCGCTCGCCTGCTCGACGTGTCACGTGTACGTGAGTGAGGAGCACCTGCGAGCACTCACGCCACCCACCGAGAAGGAGGACGACATGCTGGACATGGCGCCGCAGCTGCGCGAGAACTCGCGGCTCGGCTGCCAGATTGTGCTCACCAAGGCGATGGACGGCATGACGCTCACACTTCCCAAGCTGACGAGGAACTTCTATGTCGACGGCCACGTGCCGGCGCCTCACTAGGCACCGTCCCCCACTCGCTCGCGCCTGTGGTTCGCCTCCTCGTGCGGCTTCGTCGTATGTATCTCTCCGTCTGTAACTCCACAAAGTCATAAAGACCATGTGGGTGCAGAGGAATTCCCTCCGGTCGTTGCCCTAGGCAACGGAATGCGGTGCAGACTCGGCCTGCACTTCTCGCACGTTATGCGAGTGCCCGTAGCCCCCCCCCGTGCCGCTGTGCCGCTGCGGTCGCTCGGTGAGCGCGCCGGCTTTTACCTGCTTATTAGTGCCGCTCTTTTAACCTGGCCCGAGCATGCTTGCAAGCATGCTCGTGGCACGAGCTCAGGCCCTGGCGAATACGTCACCCCAATGACAGACCCAGCATTGCTCACTCCGGTCGTTTGCCATGGTTGTGTTCACTCCACTCCTTCCCCTCCCCTGGACTTGCAAAGAGTTAAACTCTATGTCCTCGCTTTGCCATGGAACTTGCGAATCGATCGTCGAGTGAGTATGCTAGTGCTACTACGGGTTTGGGCAATCATTGTCTCTTCCTGAGACAAGCTGCTGCGACTATGCTATTTCGGTGACTGGCATTGCCCAATGCATGTAGGAACCCGACCTGCAGCAGCCGCCACGGCATCGGGTGCTGAAAGATTAGCATACTGTCTCTTGAGATCGCGCTCGATGATTCGCATGTCACGCTTGATGATCTTCGCGGCTGTTGTCTTTCTCACGGTCCAACGATCGATCAGCAACGACCTTGTGGCACGAAAAATCATCGAGCAATCAGAGCTCTGGACTAGCCCGAAATCTGCCCACAAAAACTTGTCACGAATGGGACATGCAGCATCAGTTTGAAATGTCAATAATTATAATACATTTGCATAGTTCCCTCAGAGAATTGAATCTCTTTCTAGGCACTTTACATTTGCTGCAAATGAAGCATGATCGATTGGTTAATGCTAGCAAGCTCAATGTCAACAATGATAACATCGTAAGAAGTGACCTGCATCAATGGTAAATCTCCTCTTAGCTGGCTGCCTCAGTAATATAGTTTTCGGTACTCGTCGCACTATTGCTAAGCCTTACAACCCCTCAGATGTTGATGAGATATCAGTATGATTCGATCAGTCAAAGTGATAAAGCTCCTCAATTGTTCTGTTACTGAGCTTCACAGACCCGATCTTAACCATAGCAGGGGGAGAGTCGAAGCAATGCAGCGTTTGGCCCAGTAGTGGTCCGCTGGCGAAAAACTCTGCAGCTAAGCTTGTCTGAAGTGAGCGTCGCAGTTGCCACAACACATCACTTCTCGCCGACCTGCACTGGCTCCCAGTCAAGCAACGCATCGACTTCAAGGTTTTATCGCTCACTTTTAGGTCACTTCATTCTTTGGCTCCAGCCTATCTCTTGGATCTACTCCCCACCAAGCCAAGCATCGTACCACCTGCTTTTCGGAATCCAACAGTTTACCAATACCTCGTACAAACCTCAAATCCTTTGGAGACCGTGCATTTAGTTCGTATGCCCCCAAAGCCTGGAACTCCCGACTTGCATCAGAACATCCCCTGACTTGACCAGATTTAAAAAGAACTTAGAAACACCTATTTAGGACAGCATTTAGTGGGTCCCTTTGATGCGTCCTTCATGTGCCTATGGGTGCTGCCACTAACCACACCTGTATGTTGACCCTGTGCATGTCACCCCTAACCATGTTATTCATGTTGTTTATCAAGCATGATATTACTCACCATTCAATCGCGTTTCCCATTGCAGCAAGTGTAAAGCGCCTAGAAAGAGATTGAGTTCTCTGAGGGCGCTTTATCATGTGCATTATTATTATTATTTGGGTGTCACTCCAGCCAGCATATCCACAGATGTATTAAACGGGCAGGGTGTGCACGATAGCGAGGCAGCTTCTGTTCATCACCATGGCTTAGAATGCTGCACTTGCACCCAGGCAATTGCTACGAAAGCGATCATCTCGTTAGGTAGCAAAGCCTGATTAGCTGCTTCAGCATAAAAATGCTCTTACAAGTCTTCAGCTCAAGTGGATGAGTCAACTGAGCAAATTTGGACATTCGGTGGAATTTAGCCTTTCCGAACTGCTCCAATTACAAGACAAGCACCGAACAACACGGCGAGCCGCCGGGCTTCATATAACTCGATAATGCACTTGATAAAGTGCCCTCAGAGAACAATCTCTTTTTAGGCGCTTTACATTTGCTGCAAAAGGAAACTCAATTAAATGGTGAGTAATATCGCGGTTGATAAACAACATGAATGACATGGTTAGGGGTGACATGCACTGTGTCAGCACGCATAAGCACATGAAGGACGAATCATAGGGACCCACTAAATGCTGTCCTAAATAGGTGAGTTTTCAAGTTCTTTTCAAATGTGGTCAAGTCAGGGGATGTTCTGACGCAAGTCGGGAGTGAATTCCAGGCTTTTGGAGCATTCGAACTAAATGCACGGTCTCCAAAGGATTTGAGGTTTGTACGAGGTATTGGTAAACTGTTGGATTCCGGAAAGCTAGTGGTACGATGCTTGGCCTGGTGGTGGAGTAGATCTGATAGGTAGGCTGGAGCCAAAGAATAAAGTGACCTAAAAGTGAGGACAAAACCTTGAAGTCAATCCGTTTCGTGACTGGTAGCCAGTGCAGGTCGGCGAGAAGTGGTGTGATGTGGCAACTGCGAAGCTCACGACAGACAAGCCTACAACGAACAAGACGGATAAGAACGATCTAAGCATCGACAATGTGAAGCAAAACAACTTGTCTCCTTTGAGCACATGAGTCAGCCTTGAACTAACTGACTTGCTCTCCTGTTTTTGTCCAATGCCGTTTAGTAATTATTACTTGTTCGGTTTCGCACAGCAGAGCCAGCCGATGACCAACACCAACAGTTTATTACACGGAGCAGAGGGTCCCCGTCACCCACTCGACTACCCAGTCTCCTCTAGCACGGCTGTCCCCAGGCCCACCCCGAGGATTCATCCGAGGCAGACCACAGCTGTGCATCGGCCGACCCTGATCGTGAATCCACCATCTGTTCACCACTGGGTGACCGGCGTGTGCCCACCTCACATCGCAGGCGGACCACAGCTGCGAACCGGCCCCTCTCAACGATGCTCCTAACTGCTATTCACCAGCAGTTTTAGCGGAGGAGCAGTACCGGCCTGCATATAATCGAACTATATTACAATCAATAAAAAATGCTAACTTTTAATTCCAGTTCGTAGCAGTCTGATGCAGTCCACGACGATCATGTGGATGCTGTCCCTGGCATGTCACTATACAGCCAGACATATCAAGTCTACATGCACGACAAGACTTTTCAGGCTAAACCGGCATTTGTAAGAATTCGTGGAGTTTGAAATACTTTGACCTCAGAAGGCACTTTTAATTTTATATTCATGCATGTTTTCCCTGCTGAGCATTATAAAGCCTTAGTAAGGGATTAGTAGGACAACGCTAGCAGTAATAATTTCGTCGAGCGAAGGAGCTGTGTTGTACCATGGTACAACACAGCTCCTTCGCTTGATACCATTATTTGATTGCATTTCAATTCACTGCCTAAAAGTGAACCTCAATTTGGGAGAGTTTTAAGCAGCGCAAGGTAGGCAAGCCTCTTTGGAACATGCCGAGATATGCTCAAAAAGTTAGTTGCCTCTTTTGCAACTCTAAATTTTAGAGCCTTTGGCCATTGCTGCAAGAAACACCGGGCGGCCACGACGTGGCCTGGTATGCAATTTCAGTATTCTTCTACGTCACGTGATCTTCCTGGGGGAAATGAGACCGCCCAGGCGGGGCTCGCCTTCGGCTAGCCTCTGGACGAACTTCCGGAGGATTCGCTCCCTTAGCCTGCAAGCGTTTCCCTTCGCAGCCGTGCTCAGGCCGCCCGGAAGGCGCTGTGGTTTGGTTCATACATCTGAGAGCCAGCCCATGCCCAACACCGACAGTTTATTACCACGCACGGAGTCGGAGAGCGAACGGCTCCCCTCGGCCCCTGCTCTCGCTCGACCCCTCTCGCTCGACCCTGGCTGTCCCTGGGCCGACCCCGATGGTGAATCCACCATCTCTTCACCAGCGGGTTATCGGTATGTGTCAACGCCTCATTAGAAGCTGACCACAGATGTGCACAGGCCCCCATCTCGGGCATGCTCCCACCAGCTGTTGAGGAAAGGAGTGGTACCAGCCCGCATGCAATCGAACTACAGGCGCTACCGGGCTTCCAGGTTGGGAGGGGGCGGGGGGGGCTTTACGAAGGGTTCTCGGCCCTGGGGGGCGGGGGAGGGGCTCGAGCGGCTGAAGCTGCGACTTCGCGGCCACGCCCCTCCCATCCCGCCGAACCCCGTGGAGCGTACGTACGCCCTTCACATTGCTTCACGTTGTGGTTGGTTTTGAATACAACAAAAATCCGAACAGAAGACCAAATATCGTGATCGCACTGTGCACTTTGTGTGAACGCAGTTTAGATATCGCAAGAACGCGTGCTGCGAGCTCGCCTCCCGCGGCAGTAACGACCCAGCATCGCCGAGTCTGGCTGCCGGCGCGAAGAAGACGCCACCTCCATTCGCCGCTAGCTGCTGCGCTTGTCAAGACGACAGAGCGCGGAACGCGAGATCGCGCGCGCCAACCCGTCGCAGTGTTGAAGGCCGCGAGCGAGAATCGGTGCGACCGACAGCCCGTGCGAATCTCAGCCAGCCAAGCCGCAATGCTATTGAGACGCTCGCTCACTCGCTAAACTGGTACAGGATGGCGCTGCGCGGTGGGGCGGTGCACCACAACGATGCGCTGCGAGACTCGGCTACTACCGGCGGGCGATCGGCTGTCGACGTCTTGAGCGCAGCCGGAGAGCACTGCTGAAGCGAGAGAGCGCTTCAGAGCGCGCCAGCGCACGCGACGAGCAGCCGCCGAACACCAGCGGCGAACGGCAGCCGGAGCTTCGCGGCGGAGCGAGAATCCTGGAGCTGCTCGCTACATTACCTGAGGAGGCACAGTCGGCGCACAATCGGCGCGGCCGCTTGGGTCCGCGCGTTCGCCAAGAGGGGGTTTGATTCATGCATCGCGAAATCCCGCTCTACGCTGCGAAGGCCGGGGGGGACGACTGCCGTCGAGGCTATTGAGCCGGTTGCTCGCTCGGCCTTTTTAATTTCTTAACAAAACGCACCGCAGTCGCGCGGACCTCGCGCACGCGCGCTTGAGGCGCAAAGCCGAATGCTGGCGCCCGAATGCTGCCCCCGAGCGAGCGTCCGGCGCTGACCTCGTTGGATGACATGGAATGATGGAATGGAGGCGCGAGCAGCGAAGTTATCGCGAGAGCGCCTAGCTGCGCGCTAGCTGCTATCCGCGCCACCTCGGCTGGGTTACAGAGGCACGCTCGCGCGACAGGTGGTCGACGCCCGAACGCATGGTCAGTCGTAATGGCTCACTAGGTAAGGTGGTTGCTTTTCACGACCTCCGCCCCGAGGTCGTGGTTCGAATCCTGCGGTGGGCGATCCTTTATCGCCACTGCAAGCGGCGCTGATAGTCGCCAAGGCTCTTCTGTCGCTATACCAAAATAGGCTGTTAAATCAGCTAGTATTTATTTATTATTTATTTATCTATCCGCTGACTGGTGGGCCAGCCGATAGCGCCGAACGAACGCCGGCCGGAACGACCGGCTGCGATACCGCATGTTATATTTGTGCGAGCAGTCGTGGACAGCAAAAGACGGCTCGGACAGACGTCGTTTATAATAGAACAACGAGCCGGGCACGAACGGGCCGCCACGCTAGCCGACCAGCTACTGAGCGTACCCGAAAAATGCATCCGCTGTTCTCGGCCGGAATTATGGCGGCCGCCGGTCAGGTCGGCGGACGCGACTCTGCAGGTCGCGGGTTAAATACCAGAATCCGACAAAACTTGTCCTGCCTTCTCTTCGGTCGAGCGCCGCCGCTGCCCAATTCACGCTCTGTCGAAGCGTTTCGCGCGTGAATCTGGTCGGCGGCCAGACGCCGCGCGCGCCAATCTTGCATTCGCCTACTAAGCCACCCGCGCATTAAGCCAAATCAGCGAATTTGAGGCGCCGGAAGAAAGAAGAAATAGAAAAGCGAAATACTTCGCACGAAAAAAGCCAAAAGCGAGAAGATCTAAATTACGCGAGAAATGCTCAATACTTCGCGAGCGCGAAGTCCGCAGCTGCTCGCCGCGAAGCCGTCGGCTAGATGGCGCCCTATTGGCTGGTGCGCTCGGGCCCCGGCTACTCTAGCGAAGATCGCTATTTTCGACGCCCAACCGCTGGCGGCCGCACATCCGGCGGAGCTTGGCTACCCGGTCCTGACGCCATCTCGCGGTCCCCTCTCGAGACGAGCCGGCAAGCCGTTCGCCAGACCGCGCTCTCTCTCTCTCTCTCTCTCTCTCTCTCTCTCTCTCTCTCTCTCTCTCTCTCTCTCTCTCTCTCTCTCTCTCTCTCTTTCTCTCTCGCCGCTCCGGCGGTCCCGGTCGGCCGAGCGCGCGGGGCAGCCGCCGCGGCCGACGCCGCAGCCTGCGCGCGGCGCTGGCTCGTCACTGAGCGCGCGCGCATCATAATTTCGCTTATGACGACGCTCGCAGTCTCCAGCTAGTCGCGTGTTCAACCGAACAGCCAACATCCGACATTCTCCCGACCCCTCGCAATCCACATGAAGATCAGGTACGTTCTTTTGTCGAATTCCGGCGCACGGCCTCCGCCGGCTGACCGCGGCTTACTCTTACTCGCGGCCTGAGCGGAGACACTTGGGATGGCTAGTAATCACGACGGGTCGCTGCTGCTTCTGCTGCTTCTGCTCCTGCTATAGCCGCTGCAGCAGACTTCCCTGGCTGAGAGGCTGTTTCGTCTCGGGCACATCGCCGCAGCTGGATTGACGTTGACTCGAGCTCGCCTCGCCGATTTCAGATGCGCCCAGGCTCGGCGGCGGACAACCGATTCGGTCACGCTCGCTCCGCCATTGGTGCAACGGAAGATCCAAACGACCAGCGCCGTCGCTCCGCTTAAGAAGTGCAGCCGACGGCGAAGGAAGCCGCGCGTCTACGTGAACAGCCGTCAGGGCTGCAAGCGCCTGCACTGGGTGATGAGGAGCCACGCCCACGCCGGCCCACGCCGCCGGGCCGTCCGCCGCGAGCGAGTTGTGGCTGCTGCGCCGGCGGCCGTGCGCATCGTGGCCTGTAACGACGACGAGGCAGCCGAGGCGAGCTGTCGGCGTGGTGAGATCACTCGCGGCGGGGTTTTGTCGCGGCCGCAGCGTCTGGCGTTAGCTTGGCGCCGCCGACGCGCCTGCGCGCGGATGCCCGGAGCCCCGAACGGCTTTCTCGCCTTCTTTCTCGCCTCTATCGCCCGGAGCTACCTAAGTTTGCAGAGCGTGTCCTCGAGACCGCGTGCTGAGGCCGCGTGCTTTATGCAGTATCCAGGTACTTGACGCACGCAGACGGGCACGCCACGGCGTGCAGGTATACCGCGGCCAGCACGGATAGCCAGCAAGCAGCCAACGAGGGGGGAGGGTAGGAGGGGCGTTTGCCTTTTCCCCCTCCCCCCACTTAAGATGATCGGCACGACGCCGGCAGGCTGCCCAAAATGGTCATAACCCATTCGCACCGATATAATGACATTCGGAGAGCGGCTGCCGGGCTTGGAGAGCGACTCAAGGGGCGCGGCCGCGCCCCGGCACTCCCTCAACGCGTGGCGCGCCGAAGCGTTTCTTCGGAGGCGATTGATAAGCCCGGATCGCTCCGGCAGCATTCATCCAGATTGCCAGAGACAGAGAGAGAGCCAACGCTTTTTTAAGGGTTCGATAGCCACTTTTTTTTTATAGCGGTGCTTAAGAGTTATTCTCTTTTTCAGACAGTAGCGGCGGGTGGTACGTCCTCGGCGCGCCCTGCTCAAGGAAGGTTACAGTTCATTAAAGTGGTGGCAGGTTAAAATTTACCAGGAGGTAAATCGCGGATGACCATTTCGTACCTCCTTAAAAAGCAATGTTCCCACAATCACTCTAGTGGGGGAGCGGCGGAGGAACTCGGAAGCAAGACTTGGAGTAAAACTGACAGTGTGCACTTGCTATAAGATGGAAGACCAAAGTAAGACACAGGCAGAACAGTTGCTGGACAGAGCCAAGATTCGCCGTGCAAATGCGGCTTAACTGAACGGGTGAGGGGGGAGCGACTGATCGCCCAACGTACGCTATCGAGTCCTCCTAGCATGCCTGGCGTGCAGCTCGTGGTTTATCGCCGCGAAAAAGCGGGTTGCTTTCGACCAGAAGAGGGCTGGAAATCCCGAAAAAGCAATCAAAAACGACGGCGGTTCACGCACGCAGGCTGTGGCGTTTATTGGCCTACGCGTGACTTTCTCGTGACCCACCCCCTCCACCCGCCCGTCCGCCTGCTCTCCCAGCCAGCGCGCCCCGGATTTGCGCGCTGCCCTACGCTAGGATGCACTCACACAGCGGCACGAACCTGCGCTTGGCTGCACCGCCGTAGTCTGACACGTCAGCAAATGAACCGCGCAGGCCGAGCGAAAGAAGCGCAGAGCAGAAGCTGCGCGCGGGCGGCGCCACGGTGTAGATGCGGTCGAGTCGTGCACTAACGGCGACGCCGCGCGCTCTCTCGGCTGTCGGCAGTCTCGGCGGCGGAAGTGCAAAGCGAAACGTTCACTCCGACGACAGCACCGGCGGCGCCGTCGACGTATGCCTCACCGCGACGGCGATGGGAACGGTCGCCAGGCGAGGCGGACTGGATGGCCAGCCAGCGATCGCCGAGCGGCGCCGCGACGCCCGTCGGAGGCCTCACGGCGGCGAGCAGCGCCGTCGGCTCCGAGCCCTCCGCGTCAGAACGCGACGAGGCGGCGGCGAGCGGGTCTGCGAGCAGCTCCGACGATTACTGCGAGGAGAGCGACGACGACACGCTCGGCTCGCGCTTCGGCACCCCGTTCGGCAGCGAGGCCACTCCTCTAGGCGGCGCCGCCTGCGACGATGGGGCGCCGGCGACGACCGACTCGCAGCCGCAGCCGCAGCCGCAGCCGCCGCCGCCGCAGTCGTCCGTCGTGCCGCCTGCGATAGGAGAGCACGTCGACGGAAACATTCGCTCGAGCGGCTGCGAGCGGCTAGCGGCCTCCGTCGGGCGGCAGGCTAGCAGCGGAGCTCGAGCATCGGCGGACGCGAGCCTCGTTCTGGCCGCAGCGGCGCGAGCGGCAATGGCGACGCCGCCGGCTGGCCGTCGGCGGGCAGCAGAGCGAGCGGCGATCCGCATCGCGGAGAGTCTTCGCTTAGGCGCCTGCGCCGCAAAGCGTCGCCGGTTAGGGCGTGGCGGTCGGTGGCGGCCGCGGACTCTCTTGGCCATCAACGTCAGCTCCGCCGCCTCCGCCGCCTCTACCGCTGCCGCTGCCGCCGACCAGCCTTCGTCCTAGTGACGGGGGTGGCAGGAGCTGGCGGGGAGAAGGCTGACTGGCTCGGCCGGCAGTGGTCGTCTCGCGCGCGCGCTCCCGCGGTCGCGCTGGTGACGTTGCCAGTCGTTCGAGACGGAACGCCAGCCCACCGGAGGGCTGCGAACCTGCAGTTTTGTTTGCAATAAAGGCGAAACATCGCCGGTTAAATCGCACCTGAATGCGAAGACCGTCCGTCGGCGGCCCACTAGCGACGGCAGAGGGCGACGCGGGCGGAGGGCTCACGGGGCAGACTAATGAGGCGGTGTTGGGCTGTTTCTGCTGTGAAAGCCCGCCCCCTTCAGTCTGAGCCCATACTCCCCAGGAGCCATATACACGCTCGATAGCCTCTCATGTGCTAGCTAGCAGGATTCCGCGGAGCCGGACGCGGGGAGCGGCGCGAGAGGCTTGCGGTCAGGTGGCTCGCCGCCAGAAGCGCAAAAAATTCGAGATGCATCTTCTGAGAAGAGCAAGCATTTCCTTCAATTTAGATGCGACCATATATTATGCGATATATGTATATATATATATATATATTATGCGATAGGGGACCAGCTCGCCTAGCTCGCACATTAGGGGACGGCGGTCTGCAAAGGGACTGCCGTTTTTTATAAGGGGTTATCATCTTTTTCTTTTAGATATATTAAATAGGTAATTATGTTTTATATTATTACTAATAATATATTTGTAGAGCGCTTTCTCAGAACTGAATCTCTTTCTAGGCACTCTACAGATGCTGTATAGCAAGCATTACCAACCATTCATTCGTACCATTTCCTTTGCAGCAAGCGTAAAGCCCATAGAAAGAGATTAAGTTCTCTGAGGGCGCTTTATTAAGTGCATTGCTATTATTATTATTATTATTATTATTATTATTATTACTACTAGTATTATTGACGGTAACCGAAAGCAGCAGGCATAGTGTAAGCAGGTATATGCACTCGAAGAACGAGTCACGAAGACTCACCAAATGCTGTAGTAAACAGGTGAGTTAAAAAGCCTTTTTTTAGATAAGCTTAGAAAATCTGACTGTACGACGTTTCTTCAGCGCTTGTTTCAAACTCTCTCAATTGGAGTGGAATTTTCCTTTTTTTTAACGGTTCGGTCTATAGAGGTTTCAGCGCATTCGGCGAGAAGCTTCGGGCTCGATAAAATTTGATACGAACAGCCTTTGTGGAGAGGCGCTCGCTGACAGCTTCATCGTGTTTCGCTCCAGAGGTAGTCCATTTTGTTTTTTAGACGCGTCCACCTTAATCTGCTACGAAAGATGCCTTTCGCGTGTTCTGGCTCTCGGAATGGCGAGGGAGGAGGTAATAATCTCTTAGTAGACACCATTTAAAGGCTGCCGCGCTGCGCTCTTTCGGCGCGCAGATTCGTGCTCGCCAAAAGAATGTGACAGAATAACTTTTCTAGATAGGCCGAAGAGCCCTTCCGGTCAATGATCCTTCAGCAAGCAGAATAAGAGTGTTCTCCCGAAAGAGGATGCCAGTCCTCTCAAGTGAAGGCCTTTGGATGAGGAGCTAACGAGGTCTGAAGAGAGCACAGCATCGCAGAGGCTGGTCTCCACTTCCGGCCCCACAGTATCCGGATGTAAGCGGCTGCTAGCGGCACTCCCTAAAGCGCCCAGAGAGAGATTGAGTTCTCCGAGGACGCTATATCGAGTGCATTATTATTATTATTCCTTTGGTTCTCCAGCTCCGCTATCGCTCGCTCGGGCAGCCAGCGGCTCGTACGTTCTTTTCGATTAGAGAGTGAGAGAGTACGTTTCTACATCGACCTGTACATTTTAAACAACACGGCGTGGCGAGTAGCCAAAGGATGGTAGCATTCATCTTAGCCGTTAGCATTCTTCTTTCATGCTCTAGAGTGGCAACGCAGTGCGTCATAAAATGTATGCATCCGCCGTAACTTCGCAGGCCACATAGACTGTCACTCTCACGTCGCTCTGGAGATTTTGTCGCTGAGATTTTCCTTTGGCGTACTGTGACAGCCGTCCGCACGACCTGCCGTCGAGCTGGGTAGGGTGACCGAGCAACTAGCTGGCTCCAACACCAATCACTTTATTCGCCGCAAACCGCACCGGCCACGCCCAGTCAACGCACTCTAGAGCACGCTTCCAGCGTCGAGGGATCCCGCCCTTCTTTCCCGTCGTACTCCGTCGGCTCGTCCCGTCCGCTTCGTCGGCTCGTCCCGTATGCGGGAGCTAAAGATTTCACCTCGCGCTACAGAGAGCGGGTGCGAAGCTTCGCTGGGTGAGGAGGGAGTAGTAAACAAGTAGCAGCGCAGTACGGCCGGAAAAGGGGTATAAAAGGGCGAAAGTCTGAGCAGTTGGCAGCTCTTCACGACCGGTCGTGAGCTTGAGTGGGCGATCCTTCGCTGCCAACTGCAAGCGGTGGCGATAGCCGCTAAGGTTCATGCGCCGCACAGAGACGAATCAGTTTATGTAATCAAACGCTGTGACACCAAGCACTCGCCGGTACACGGACTAAGAAAGGCAGACACCGAGGGGGGCGGCTTCAACGCTGGCGTATTTCGTCAACGCTTGCAGCGTTACACGTCACAGCCGCTCTTCCCTCCGTCCTGCTTCCCGCAGCCTTCTCCTGTCCGGGTCATGATTCACCCTCATAAAAACGTTAACTCATTCAGATATAAACCCATAAGCAAATAAAGCCACTAACACGCAAGAAACCATAAAACCACAGTTGAATCAGCTTAGGTTCCTCGCAGACGGCCACAACAGTTCAGAGACAGCCATCCGGAAACTAGAGGGCCGGATCACTTGGCCGCTCTCCGCATTGGAGCGAACATTAACCGATGCGAACTCACGTTAGACCCGACGCGCATTGCAAGTTGCATTTACAAATTATTTTTCCGATGATTTGCCCCTCCTTTAATTCCACGTCGTGCATGACGCACCTTACTCTTGAGCTTTGCGCACGATTCCATTCAAATTCTGGCGTCCAGCCAGTATGAGTTTCGCTGACCCACAGGGCCTATCACGGCCTGGCTCCTCCTTATCTAGCTGAATTGCTGCACCAGTTTCAGCCTCCTTGTGTCCTCAGTTCCTGTATGGAAAATAAATTATCTGTTCCATTCCTTCAATTAAAAACCGTTGGCGTTAGAAGCATTTGCTCTGCAGATCCTAGACTGTGGAACTCACTTCCGCGATTCTTACGCAACAGCAACTACTCCTGCTGCCGACTATGGCACATTCTTTCCAGCGGTCATGAGCTCCTACTTCCATGCTACTCACTACCTCAAGTACTTTCCTGAATCAGCTATGCTGCCCACTTTCCTTTTTTTAGCGTGAGATCAAGTCTTTTGGCAGCAAACTGCATACCGAAAGCGGATTGGGCTGTGAGTGCACTACAGAAAACGTTCCTGTGCTCCTGCGCTACACCCACTCAGTCTGTGTGGCGTTGTGGAGTTGCAGACGGAGGTACATTACATTACATTGCGTATCTTCTTTGCTGAAGGAGCTGCAATGGCTGCCGGTTAATTCATGAATACAAAGAGAAGTTTCCTATTTGACCGCAAGTCCCGCCAATGACTGGCTCCTTCCCGCTTAGCTGAACTGCTGTACCAGTTTTAACCACTTCGTGCGCTCCCGTCCTCTACGGTCAGCTTGCTAAGCAATCGGGACAGACATGAAGGATTCGGCTGTATCGCGATGCACTTCCGGTAACTTCGATTGCACCTACTCAACGTCGAGCCCCTCGCTGAAAACATGACTGCGGGCCTAATTAGAACGCTGCGTCTTACTCCTAGCTCGCAAGTTATTTGTGTTTTAATTGACTCTCATTTCGAGGCTGCCAAGTGTACTTTTCCTAATTGCACGGCGAACTGCAGCAATGCTCTCCATGCCGGACTATTCACATTTTGCCATGCATGTTGCGTGCGGTTGGCATTCCTTAAATGCACATCTTGTGCCAAAACCTCTCTTCCGACGGAGAAAATTCTGCAGTAGCACCCGTTTGCCACGACAATCGAACAGGTTCCCTATTTTCACACTGGATAGAAATAATTGAATTACGCATTAAAAAAGTCTCAAAGACAGGCAAGCACGTGATTCGAATCTTTAAAGATGTGTTTGGAGCTTCTCAAGAAATAGTAGTATTGTTTGAAGTAAAGCCGTCGAAAGTGTGCGATCATATCGACATTATCTCAAGCATTATGAGATAGTGAATGAGCGAGCTACAGCAGTACGCTACGGCATAGTCCACCCGAACCGTTTATCTGTCAATGTAGTTCATCTAATCTCGACAAAACATTCTAATCATCCATGCACTGGCTTCGGCATTTAGTCCTATGGCAGATGGCCTCCGGTAGCTCTGCAGTTTGAAACGTATGCTGATATTCATCGTCACTAGTTTGTCAGTTACAGAGCCTCGATTTCGTTGCATGGCCAGTAGCAGGTCATGCCAGTCTGTGCTCGACAAGGTTGACTTCTCAGCAAAAGATGCGCACCTTGACTTTCTTTAGGCTCTGGACCTGAGGTCACCTAGGGAATTTCGTGACGTCATTTAGTAGTGAGTTCCAGAGCTGGAATCTTACGAGCTGAGGGCATGCCCTCCAAAGAACTTGAGACTGGCTATGGGCATCGGTAAAAAAGAACTTGAGTCAGAGCAGTATGCATCACGATGTGAACCCTGTTTGGGAAGTGTATCAGGAAGGTAGACTGGAGCTAGACAATGGATCTAAAAGTGAGTGACAAACCCATTAGTCGGTAGGCTGCTTGATCGGGCAACCGTAGCCGATGGATGCCGAGTGGTTTAATGTATCGGTGTAATCGCTGAATTGTTCACCAACTGTAAAGGTCTTATGCACAGGTACGATGACATGCAAGCGGTGAGCTACAAAAACCCGACGAGATGTAGCACCAAACTTGCGAAATGTTATCTATCAGTTAGTTGGCCGAGTTGATAGAAGAGCTTACATGATCATCTAAAGAAAGGCCATTTTGGAACGAAACGCTCAGATTTCTCGCAGCAGCTGCATGGCATAAGCTACGGAGTCCACTTAAAGGATTGACTTTCAAATTGCTGAGTGGCATTGGTTTGGCCATATACTGTAAGTTGGTTTATCGGGATTCATCTGAGAAAGTGTACAGCCATCCAAGCGGAAATGTCAGTATTTCATTCTGCAAGAAAGTTGAAAGAGAGAGAGAGAGAGAGAGAGAGAGAGAGAGAGAGAGGGAGGGAGAGGTCGACGTGCTGGAAAGCAGGGAATGCGTAGCTTAAGCTCAGGCAAAGCTGGTTTTCATGGCCTTAAAAATGTAAAGCCTACATCGTGGTTGGGGATGAGCACCCCATGGTAATGAGCACAGAATGCACGTCTCCTTGCTACCTTACCTCACTTTGTTTGGGAATTCATTCAAAAATGAAAGCGATTTTTTGTTTTTGAAAAGGCATGCTGCCATTTGAAGTTTAATCCTTTATGCATGTAGGTTTGCATGCTTAATTGTTTGTATAAATAAAATAAGTATGTGTGGTGAATGAACTCTTTCCTGGTGCCATGCTTAATTTACCATTTGAGGCATGGCAAAAACAAATATTTTCATTGTATAAGCAACCGTCGGCTCCTGTATCAGCTCTGGGAATTTTAACCATGAGATTTACAGTAAAGTAAGTATGTTTTGGTGCATGGTCAGGATATGCATTATATCGGTATATTCATTACGTGCATTACATAATTTATTTAAATTTATTAATTTTCTAATTAAAAATATTGGAGATGCCGGGTATCGATCCCGGTGCCTCTCGCATGCTAAGCGAGCGCTCTACCATTTGAGCTACACCCCCATCTGATAGCCTTTGTTTTATAGGTCTAATTATAATGTATTTATAGCATCCCATGTGGCGGGAGACCTGAAAGGTTGGCGAAGAACTCGTGCACCGCGAGCCGGGTAAGTCGCGTTCTAGTCCCGCGTTACGCAATGCGTTAACTGTGGCCGCGCGGAGGCTCGATCTGGTCGGAGTCTCAATACGCCGCCGCGGTGTATACGGTAGCTGCGCTGAGGCGCGGTGCTTCACCGGTGCTCGGCGTGTCTGAGCCTTGCATTTGGTTACGGCGTGCTAGTCGGCGCTGGTGCCACACGGTCAGACAGCAGATAGGACGCTAGCGGGTGCAAGGCGAGCGATCGCAGTCGCGCGCCGGGAAGCCGACCGAGCTCGTTAAAGCGGACGCCGCCACTGGCTTTGCTGACGAACTTGCCGCCGTGCGTCTCACTGGCTGGCGTGCTTCGGCTCTTTTTCGTGTGCCATCGAATTACCCGGGTGCTGGCCGCTGTTGCGCGGCGTTGCAAAGCCGACAGACAACTGCATTTGATTGTAGCTCGCTCGCGGTCCGTTGCAGAGTACGATGCCTACGCCTGGCAAGCTGTGGCAACAGCTGCGCGCCGGCGCCATCAGCGCCGTGGACGCTCTGAGCGTGTGCGCCGGTCGCCTGCGAAGGCATGCCCCGCTGAACGCTTTCATTACCGAGACCCTCGAGCTCGCACAGCGGCTCGCCAAAGACTCGGACGACAGGCGAGCAGCAGGTAGCGCCGGAAACGCCTTACTGGTGACCTCCGTATTGCACCGCAGCCGCTGCTGAACCTCTTTTTTCCACATTCCCTCAGCGGCGCTGTCCGTTTCTTCACCGCTGGTCTCGGCACGGTACGCGGCTGAGTCGGAAAACCTGTCAGCCCGATAGGATTCGCCTACGTGTCGTCTACGCTGACCTTTCCAGCGGTCTCCAAAGCAGATTTTGTCAAGTGTGCTTTAGTAGCGAGTCCACAATAGTCTTTTTGGCATGCCGTTGCACGAGAGCTGAACTGCTGCACCCGTTCCAGCCTCCTCTGGCCCTCAGGTCTTCTATGGACGATAAATTAGCCGTTCGGTCCCTTCGCTCAAAGACCGAAGATGGCTACCGAAGCTTTCGCCATGCAGGCTCCATACTGTGGAGCTCGCTTCCAAAATTCTTACGCAGCGACGTCTACTCTACTGCTGCCGGCTGTGGTGCATGCTTTCCAGCGGTCCTGAGCTGCTACTTCCGTGCTACTCACTACCTTATCAGCTCTCCTGACTCAGCCATGCTTCTCACTTTCTCTTTGTTGCATGAGATGAAGTCTGTTGGCTGCCGAATGCATACTGAAAACCATTTAGGCTTCGAGTGTGCTATTGAAAACTCACTGCGTAACACCCACTTAAATGACTTTGTGAAGTTACAGACGGAGATAAATTGCATTACTCGGATTGGGACAATGAGAGCATTTAATGTGAACGCATGCAAACCGAAGTGTTTAGCTCAATACACCCGTATGCTTGCATTACTTCTGCACCACAATATTTTAGGTACTGTTACAGTGAGAGCTCTTAGAACGAGAATGTCAACGGACATCTGTCATCATGGGAGCTTTTAAAATAAGCAGTACCCCAGCGGTCCACTTTATGTCCACTTCTTTTCACCATTTAGACCTGCCCTCTTGCCGATGTAATCCCCGAGGTCTATCCAGGCTTTTATTTTAATGCTGACCGCACTTATGGTACCCCGGTGTGTGAATATACAGCTGCATCTGTGCTTTGATCCTTCCCTGCATTCCAGCATCTCGAACTCTCTTTATTCCCTAGCTGCATGTATTGCTGGTATTCTAACGTGGATGGCAGTGCATTTTTTGAAAATAAGTGACGATGTAACAGATTACTAGTTGTCGGCTAACTCGGTATTTCTCAGAATTTGGAAGCTTAACGGCAAAATGGGCTCCACCACATCTTCAAGGAATCCCGGGGCTGTATTCCAAAAAGAATGGCTGCGGCACTATGGCAGCTTCATAGTAAAGTATGCCTACTTTACGCTCCATGGTACCAACATAATTTGGATTTGCTTTAGTGAGGATTTAATGAGGACTAATGTTGATTCGGGTCGCGGTAGATAAGCAGGAGCAAGAGAAGGGGTCTTCGAATGTGAGCGACCTTCATAATAGTGCATATGTCAAAGCCAGTGCAGGTCCGTGAGAAGTGGCGTGAATGTGGCTGCTGTGATGGTCGCTACAGACGAGCCTAACTACTGAGTCGTGCACCAACTGACAGCATCTCTTATTGCATAGGCAGGAAGCCCTGCAAGTTATTGTGAGTAATAGAAGTCTAGATTGGATGTCACGGATGCCCGAACTTGCTTGGCTGCGCTATGCTCACCTTAACCTTAATGCAAGCTGGAATTGTTGCCGTGGAACATTGCCGAAAGTAAAGGCTGACTTGACTGTGAACCTGATGCGGTCATCGACTGGAAGGTCACTTTGGAACGGGATATCCCGAAATGTATGCTTGCCGAGCCCACTTTTAGGTTCAGGCTTTTTTATTTCTGAGTAGTTTTTTGCTATTCAAGTGGAAATGTCAGCAACACATGCTGCAAGTGAGTTAGGGGCAATGGTGGAAGGCAAGCAGGTATCACAGCACAAGAACAGCTTTGTGCCATCTTCATAAAAATTAAATCTTAGAGGTTGGGCTTCGCAATTTTATCGGCATGTGGGAGGTCAATACATTTGGAAGCAAGTGCATGCCAAGCATGGATCCATGGGCTCCAACCCATGAACTTGAAAGGCTGATGATCGATGCCCATTGATTGACATGCAAGCTTTGAAAAATCTTACTGTGCCAAGGCTTAAATCATTGCATTGTGCGCCTATCGTATTGCCTGTGATGCTCAGGCAATACGATAGGCGCACATGAAGGAACCCCCTTATCAAGGGCATCAAATGCAGCAAATGTAAAGCGCCTAGAAAGAGATTAAGTTCTCTGAGGGCGCTTTATCAAGTGCAATATTATTATTATTATTATTAAATGCACCTGAAATATCCACATAACTATCAGAAAGAGGCTAGGTCAGTAAACACGACAATGTCATCCATCATATACTCACAGCAGTAGCTCTAAAATCTGACCAGAACTTATTGGCTATGTATGAAGTTTTGATGCAGGAGTCTAACCGGTCTGCTGTGACACGTTTTAATGTAATTGGTAGGAAGGCAGTAAAGAAACTGGATGGAAGTTGATCAAGTTCTCACGGTCTAGTGTTGTCTTCCTAATGAGTGGCATAACAATAACCTTTTTGAAGGATTCCGGTACAAGACCCGAAGCCGAGGATTTATTTGTTATCATAAATAAAACTTCCGACTGGAATCACGACATCCCCTGACTTGACATTTAAAAAGAAGCTTAAAACGCATCAATCTATCACAGTATTTAGTGGGTCCATGCTTGCTGACACTGTACATGCTGCCACTAACCACATTTGCATGCTGACCTTGTGCATGTCACCTCTAACCATTTTATGTTTGCTGTCTTTGAGCATGCTGCCACTAACCATTCGATTATGCTTCCTTTGCAGCAAATATGAAGTGCCCGCAAAGAGATTGAGTTCTCTGAGGTTGCTGCACAAATGTATTGTTATTATTATTAAATTTTTATATCGCCCTCAGATAACTTAATCTCTTTCTAGGCACTTTATGTATGCTGTAAAGGAAGCAGATCAAATGATTAGTGGTAGCATGTGCAATGTCAACAAGCATAATACGGTTATGGAAGTAGTCTTATTAGACAAGAAATGAACTTTTAGATGAGGTCAGTAGTGGCCGGCTTGATGGCAGACATAAAGCAAGGAACTGAGAGCGAGGAGTGCAGTGAGGATATAACCATAGGGATAGTACTCTCTCATTGTATCTATTTTATTTAACAAAGAATCCAGAAAATTCACTTCTTTCTCCCTTGAACGATCGTTAGGTGAGGTGCTATTCTGAAGGTGGTTAATGAGATGGTCGACGGTCGTCATCAGCATTTTATGATTCTACATCGTGATTCAACTGCGTTTGTATATAAACTGGGCATAGTCTTAGCCAAGATGGATTGGTACCCCCTACCAAAGTCCTCTTATACTAGTTTACGGACAGTCAGTCATGATCTTATGCATGCTTTCTAATATTTGCGCTGAGTAGTCCAAGCTAGTTTAACATCTGCAGTAATCCATAGGCCCTCTGGGTGAGGGCGTGCTATGTGCTTAATCAGAGGAGCAAACTCGTCTTGAACGTCTGCTAGTGTCATGTTGTACCAACATTTCACCAGTAAGAGCAGGTCGGACGGAGGATTGGGCGGAAGCCACCAGGAAGATGTTATCGTGTACATAGCATCAATGTCAAAATGGTAAGGTTTGGGATTCACCGATTACTTTGTAAACCGAAGGGGACACGAAGTACAGACTTAATGAGATCTGCATGTGGTACGATGCACACAATTTGGTAATTAAGGGAGTTGACTACATACAATTTGATCGAGTATGCTGAAACTGTGGCCATACCAATGACCTCGAAGAGAATATAAATTGGCAAATTTAAGAAATTCTGCTCCATTAACATTTCTGGGTGGTTTCTGTGCGGAAATAGGTTTATCCATAATTTTAAGCTGGTTTTATCGTCATTAAATTTGGAAAGTGAGATGCTGGCCAAGCTTATATGTCGCCACACATGATGCTAGAAAGTTAAGAGAGTAGAGACTTTTATCTGGATTATTATCCAGTATGTCTAGAGACCTTAGCTGATCAGGTTAGGGTCTCTCTGCTGGTTCTCTTTGATGTCGCTGCAGCATTGGCACAATTTAGCACCAGATCCTTCTTGAGTGCTTGTTGCTAAACTGGGTTAGCAACAAGGTTAAACCTCAGCGAGAAACGTCGGAGTGTACATATAAACGGCTGTCTTTTATCAGGTGAGCCTTTAAAGTATGGGGTACCTCATGCTTTCGTCTTAGGCCTCTTTCTTTTCGCAATCTAATATTTCCCTCCGGCCGATGTCATCACCAAACACAATCGAGGCTTTCGTTTCTACGCCGGCGGCGACTCTGCTCTTTCTGTCCTCCGATCCTTGCTGAGCCGAGCTCAGCATCAGCATCCGACTCATGGAATTTCCTTGCTGCTGCCTGCACCTCGACCACTTTCTCACTTAGGTGGCCACTAATATCCTCACACTTGAAGACGATAGGACCTGCGACCTACTAGTAATAGGCAAGACTAGTGTCACACATTGTCTGGGCATGCTATTTAAAAGCAGCTTGTCATTGAGTGAGCACACTGCCTCCATTCTCGTCGGCCTACTTTCAATTAAGGAACGCTGCCAACACATCTGGGCCTGCATAAACAAACCAGTGACAGCCAAACTGTTTTACGAATATGTTACATAGCCATTAGATGACTGCAATTTCCTTTATTAAAAAAAAATCCTAGCTGATTAAACAACCTCTTTTTGTGCAGCGACAGAAGAGCCTTAACGGCTTTCACGACCGCTTGCAGTGACGATAAAGGATCGCCCACCGCAGGAATCGAACCCACGACCTCGGGATCGAGGTCGTGAAAGCAACCTCCTTACCTAGTGTGCCATCACGGCTCACTCCTAGTCTGTGCCCTAAATCATGTGCAACTAGTGCAAAACTCATCAATTCATTCCCCAATCTGTCGTCCGTGGCATAGCTCCCTTGATGCACCACTTCTGTCTGAGCTTCACTGGCTCCCTATCAATCTTCACTGGCTCCCTATCTCTGTCTCTGTCTCTCTTTCTATCTCTCTCTGTCTCTCTTCTGTCTACCAGTGGAGTTCACGCAGAGCACATAATAGATTTGCTCTCTTTTCTATCTACATAGTGTTTGAACCCCCTTTAGGGTTTTTAATTCTGACTTTCATTCACATGCCTTTCATTCACATGCCTATGAGCCCAGCTCTGCATGCCACTTGTAGGGGTCATTGAAGTCGTGGACCTGTGAAAACCAACGCCCGACTGAATGCTCGAGTGTGCTTGGTATTGCAGATGACATTTATACTTTTGTCAGCTAAAATTATGTTCTGTAGTTTCTACCCCCCCCCTATCGAACCACCACGGTCTAAAATTTACCTCAAGCGGTGGTGGGCATTCTGCACACTTGTACAATTTGATGTCCGGTTGATTGTGATGATGTAGTCAGCAAAGTTGGGTAAGTTGCACAGGGATAAGGTATATTGGCTCAGTTGGCTTGCGCTCGAAATAAGACCTATGAACCATCCGACCTGCAAAGGGAGATTATGGGGGTTCATTTCACACGGCTTGCCTCCTCCACTCCTGTGCTAAGTTTATTGTTGCTTGAATATTTTTTGGGATACTTAATCATTGAATACTTAATGGGCCTCATATTTCAGTCGTGATAAATAAATAAACATGTGTATAATCAGGCAAAATAAATCCTTGCAGTGTGGCCGCTGTTGCTGTGGCTGCAAATTCGTTCAGATAATAAGCGGGTTTATATTGATACTAGGTTATGCTAAAGTTATGTGAAGCATGTAGCAATGTTTTTGACAGCCCAAAAACAAGAACTGAGGCTTGAGGTGTGTACGGATTTAACGTGATGTCACGACACCAGAATACTTGATGACCTCTCTTGTCTGGAAAGGAAGAGAGGTCATCAGCTTACGATTGTTCCTTTGTGGTGTAGCTCATTCTGCTGAGCCTGAGTTGTGCTGAAAAGGTCAGCTACTGGTGTGGGCCAAGGACCGTCTGTCGCTATTGCTCCATAGTCGTTTTATAGGGTTCAGATTGGGCAACCAGCTGAGCCGGGCTGCATCAGCACCAAACAAGGTTTGCCAATCAAGGAATTTGAGGAAACAGTGTAAGGTGTTGCAGCACTGGCTCAGCCAGTCCCCTTTTTTGAACCCAGGAGGTAGGATGTCCTACATTTAATTTAGTAAATGCTTACCCAGAACACTATTTTTAATGAATATACCTATATAGTACCAATGATTAAATAATTCCCATCCTCTGTCGCACATGCACACGGACTCATACTCTATTACTGTCTTCATCTCTCAAACAAAAGCTCTCTCACACCCACGTGCTGCCACTCCTCTACGAGTTAGTTTCTCAGGCAGGTCTTGCTCCTACAGCTTGCCAATTAACTGCACCCGCGAAGCTGTTGCCAATAGGTTCCCTGGTTCATTCGCAATCCAGGGTCATCGGATTTACAAATTGTCGGAGTCTTGCTATCAACGAGACTCCAACTCGGTGGCCCATCACGATCTCGGTTTTGCCCATCACGACCAAGGTCGTGGATTTGAATCCTAAGAGGGGCGATCCTTTATTGCCAACTGCAAACGGAGCTGATTTAACAGCATCTTTTGTATAGCGACATAAGAGCCTTTACGGCTATCACCTCCGCTTGCAGCGCGATAAAGAATCGTCCACAACAGGATTCGAACCCACGACCTCGGGAAGTCGTGAAAAGCAACCGCCTTACCTAGTGCGCCATCACGGCTCTTCTGCCACTTTACAAACGAGGCTGCTAAATCACCTAAAAGACTGACCGTGTAGACTTCCTATAAGCAGGGAGACCGAAGTAGAACAGAAGCAGGTAGGCTCGCCGAATGCACCTGGCTCTAGATCGTTAGCTTCTGTCACAGCCTCGGCTGAGACTCGGCCGAGTCTCAGCCGAGTCTCAGCGGCTCAGAGCTCGGCAAGCAGCGGATACCGGCCCGCTGCAGCCGCAGCAGCAGCAGCAGCGCACGAAGTGCTGTCACGCGAAGTGTCGTCACATGAAGTGTCGTCACGCTTGCAGGCCGCACCCTGGGACCGTTGGACGGGCTGCCGGTGGCGGTGAAGGATAACTTCAACACGAAGGGCGTGCTCACCACATGCGCCTCGCGAATGCTGGCCAACTATGTGCCTCCGTACGACGCCACCGTCGTCGAGAAGTTGTACCGAGAAGGGATGGTGCTGCTCGGAAAGACGAACATGGACGAGTTTGCGATGGGGTAATTAATTGACTGTCTGCCGGGCCATGGGCCAGCTGGCTCTTGCACGCTTTTGACTCCCGCTAACAACAAGCAGCCAGCGAGTGCTGGTGATGCTGCTTCGCACGCTAGCTACAGTGAGCGCTGACGTGTCGCTTTTTCCCTACTCGAGACAACCGACCGTGCCTTTGGCGTGCCTCATGTGCTCACGTCGGAGGAGCGAGCACTTTGCATGCCTTGCCAATCCCCCTATGCCGACTGAGAGTCCGTATCCCTACCCCTCCTTATGTATGGATCGATGCAGACAGGAAATACTGCATTCTGTTTGCTGGCCAACTATAGGATGTGCTTCATGCCTGTTGCTGCGGCACACATCAAAGTGCCATCGGCTACTGTAATTCGTGACCTCGAGCTAACTTCGTCCGAAAGTCGAGCAAGCATTCTTGAGATGAGTGAACGAGTGCTCTCGATCGAGGGTTTTTGTCGATCGCCTTTGTCGATTGCCTTTGCATCGGTCCACTCGGTAGATTGAACAGCAGCGCCCCTCTCTCGTCATCTGGCTCATCGGCGCTATCGACTGTCGCGAGTGAGAAATTGAATGTAGCTGCTCTCACCAGAACTTGTTTGCACGTGAAGCCCACCTGCAGCGGTGAGTGTTGTCCGAAGCATAGCAGCCAGCTTGACTTGCTGCTGCTGCTGCCTAACTCCTTCAGCCCACGAGTCCCACGAGGCGTCCTGTCAGCACTCGCATTGGTGGTTTCTGTGCATTTAGGTTGTGACATAGTTTTGCCATGGAATTAATTGGCATTTGGCAGACCTCACTCCCCTTCAGACTTTTCTAGCTAGTTTGTCGGTATAGGGGTTTATATGGCAGAAGTAGTTACTGGATTTGGATATAGGCAGCATTCTCCTGCTTGCAGTCCCTCTTCAGATGGCCTTCGATCGTTCGGATCGAAGGTCAAATTGATGCTTCCCTTGAAGCCACTGCTAAGCATGGTCACCTGCATTCAGCCATCCAAGGTGCAGCCGACCACAGTCTGTGTGGTCGTTGAGTGATTCCCACCTTGCATGGACCTGTGTAAGTCCAGTAGGCATGTGGCATCTGTTTGGTGACCCAGTAGCGATACAAAATATATACATTCAGGTAATTTTAATAATTATATGATTAAACATTTCTATAGCACCCTAAGAGAAAAGATATCTTTCTAGGCAGTGAACGTATGGTTGAAAAGAAGCACGCCAATTGGTCCGTGATAGCATGCACAACTTCAACTTCGCACAACACATACAGGACAGTTCACACAGATGGAGCAGGTGCTGTGAAGAACAGATAATAATAATAATAAAAATTATAATAATGTATTTGATATAGCACCTTCAGAGAACCCAGTCTCTTTCAAGGCACTTTATATTTGCTAAAAAGAAAGTGCTATCGAGTGATTAGTAGTAGCATACTCATTTAACAACAGGAATAACATGGGTAGGGGTGACATGCACAGGGTCAGCATGCAAGTTTGGTTAGTGGCAGCATGCATAGTATCACAATTGGTCCGTAATAACATGCACAACTTCAGCTTCGCACAACACATACAGGATAGTTCACACAGACGGAGCAGGTGCTGTGAAGAACAGATAATAATAATAATTTTAATAATGCATTTGATATAGCACCCTCAGAGAACTCAGTCTCTTTCAAGGCACATTATATTTGCTTAAAAGAAAGCGCGATCGAATGGTTAGTGGTAGCATACTCATTTAACAACAAGAATATCATGGTTAGGGGTGACATGCACAGGGTCAGCATGCAAGTTTGGTTAGTGGCATCATGCATAGTATCAGTGCGCATAAGCACATGAAGAAAGAATCACAGGGATCCACTAAATGCTGTCCTAAATAGGTGTGTTCTTAAGTTCTTTTTAAATGTGGTCAAGTCAGGGGATGTTCTGACGCAAGTCGGGAGTGAGTTCCAGGCTTTTGGAGCGTTCGAACTAAATGCACGGTCTCCAAAGGATTTGAGGTTTGTACGAGGTATAGGTAAACAGTTAGATTTCGAAAACCAGGCGGTACGATGCTTAGCATGATGGGGGAGTAGATCTGATATGTAGGCTGGAGCCAAAGAATGAAGGGACCTAAAAGTGAGTGACAACACAAATCTTGAAGTCGATGCATTGCTCAGCTGGGAGCCAGTGGTGGTCGGCGAGAAGTGGTGTGATGTGGCAGCTGCGACGCTCATGACAGGCAAGCCCAGCTGCAGTTTTTCACCAACTGTAAGCGCCTGAGTGCACAGGCAGCCGGTAGACCAGCAAGCAGTGAGTTGCAAATGTCAAGACGGGATGTCGCAAATGCAGCAGGTGTTTTCAGCTTCATTTTAGTCATCCAGTCAGGAGATAACGGTATAGTCGTTGGTACATGTTCTAGGCTTTTGGAGCTTACAAACTGAGTGCACTCTTTCCAAAGCGTTTGAAGTTAGTTTGGGGCACAGCTTAACGCCTCGTATCAGATGGACACGTGATACAATGAATGGGAAGCCTGATGAGGGAGTGTTTCCGATCGTTAGGCATAGTGCAAGGAAGTGAAGGGACCTAAAAGCAATTGACTGAACCTTTAAATTGATATGCGACTTGATGATTCCCTAGTCTAGGTCGATGAGAAGGGTTTTAATATGGCAGTTGCAACTTTCGCGACAGGCAAGCCTATCTACGGAGTCTTGCACCAGCTGTTGTTGCACAGGTAGGAACACTGCACGGAGTGAGTTACGGAAGTCTAGACACCATAATACAAATGCATGGACTAACTTATGGCTAGGGCATCCTTATCTAAGCAAGCCTGGACTTTTGCAAAGTTAAGGAGCTGTAAGCTGGCAGACTTGACTATGGAGCTAATGTGATCGTCTAGTGAAAGCTCACTTAGGCCACTTAGATTATGTGCACAATATACAGAAAGTATGCTGACCGAGCTCATGTTGAGGGTTAGGCATTCCAATTTATGAATAACGCTATTAGGTTATCCCAAAAAGTAATAATTTTCCTACATATTAAGTCATTTTACAAAATTTTACTGCCATTCTAGTGTGAATATCAGCAATATATCCTGCAAGGCAGTTGAGAAAGATCGCCGTGTTCGAAGGTATGATGGATCCAAACACATGCTGAGCCGTGTGTCATCTTCATTAACACGAAAGCCTAGATCGTGCAGAAGAATTGACAGACAGAGTCGTTGGGATGCATTTTTAAAGGATGGCGATGTGGACATCCAGAAATTCCCGCTTCACCAGGTTCCGATCAGGGGATTGCATTGATTTGCCGGATGTGCGTGTGGATTGTTCGGGGACCGCTTATATTCCCAGCACCGTATATTCGGGGATTCAGTGTCCTGTTCTTCGTCGCGTGCAAGGGACCGAAGCTCGGTGGGTCCACTGCACCAGATACCTGCATGCTCCAGGTCAGCTCTCTGTCCGAAGTGGCCATGACAGTGCTCGCAGCGCTCGCGCCTGAGCTCATGCCCCCCACACAGCCATGCGCATTGAGCCAACACGAAATTGTAATGCTGCAGACATGAGCATGCGCAGGGCAGCAAATGCTGCTGCAGTTCAGCAGTTGACTATCTGCGATTGGTACAGATACAGGTTTTCTGTACTGCCGGCACTAGCAGTGGGAGGGGTGAGGTGCAGTACAGCAAGCTAGCTCTTCCATCCTGCCGAGGGAGTGCGCCGGATGCGGCGATGGTTACGAGCCGTTCTCGAATCGCTTACTAGCTGAGGCACCTGCTTTCATTAGCAAGCTGTTGTAATGGGTTAGCTGTAACGGCTTGCGCTCAGCTGATCGCATGCTGCTTTAAGACGACTTATCGGCAAGCATCGCGACCCAAGCTGAGGCTGCTGCACAGTCATAGGTGAGATTCGCCGGGCAGGCCTGTCCCGAACATTAGGTAGTGTCCTTGCGAAGCAGCCGGCCCCGGCAGTGGTGCCGTCGAGCCTTTGCCGTCACTGCCCGGCTTGTCCGGCACGGGAAACACGTATATTTCCTGCGAAGCAACGCGGTGGTGAGCGGCAGCAGCTGCCGCTGCGCTGCCGCTGGTGCTGCTCAGATAGCGATCGCTCATGTCCTGCCGGCTGAGTATGAGAAGCACTTCGTCCATCGATTTCACCCTCTCGACGTCGATGCGGCGTGGCTCGCCGTCCGCCGAGCTCCTCACCGCCGGCCAGCCGGCATGGGTCAACGGTGCAAGCGACGACGAGCCTTGTGTCGTTGCCGCCGGCACTCGGCTCTCGATGGCAACCTCCTCCGCCAGCCCGATCTTGTTGCTGCGGTGGGCACGCAGCACTGCAAACAGGCTGCCTTGTGTCTGCATGCTGATCGCACGGCAGTCCTTGCGTCCGACAGCTGCACGGGTGCTGGCCGCGCTTGCGCCACCACCGCAGACGGCCACGGACGCTGCCTGAGCCAGCGGCATGTGCTTTGTCCCGCCGGCGGCAGGCAGAGTCCCGCTGGCCCAGCCTCTGGCCGGGTTGGAGGACGCCGCTCTCGCCAGCTTGATTCGGCTGCTGTGGCCGCTCATGGATGCAGCCACTAGCCGAGCGGTCCGGGTGACTTCGCCTGCATACTCGGCCTCCGATATGGCTTCTCCGCGTGCACCTGGACGATCGCCGGCGGTGTGCTGCCGCCGACTTCCGAGCTTGCTCGCCTGACCAGCACCGCCGCCTCCGCTGCAGCTGCCATCGTCAGCAGCGCTGCCTCGGGCGTGGCTGCGACACAAGAAGGCCTCCACCTTCGGTGGTGGGCTGCATTGGGAGAGGCAGCCTACACTGCGGGCAGTGGCTACCTGTGGTTCGGCAGAGGGTGGCGAGGCTGAGGGCGGCGAGGCATAGCGCTCGCTATTCGTGGCGGCCTTGCCACAGCCACCATCGCTGGACGCCTGCTTCCAGCCATCGTCCAGCGAGATGGTCACCACGTGGCTACTGGCCACGATCGAGTTTCGTGGGTTGTTGTGGCCATCCGTCGTGGCTAGGGCTTCTCCTGAGCGGACGCTCGGACTGCTCGCTGCGGCGCTTGCCTGTCCGAGCCGACAGCACGCGCATGTCGATCGTCCGCCACCGGTCCTGCACGTGCGCGCGCCATGCGCGCCTCTGTTCGCATGGCAATTTCGAGGTGACATGGCAATCGTCGCAAAAATGCCTCGATCGGCAGTCGACGGTCTTCGTCGACTGCCGTGCGGCGCAAGCTTCGGCGCGCTCCCTACCCCGCTCCGCCCAGCGTGTGTGCTTGCAAGCAAGGAGGAGCCTGCAGCTGGGTAGCTCATCCCCACCTTGTGGCTTTTCCGTGTGCCGCTGCCTGCTTGACGATGACGCAGACGGTGAGCAGCAGCACGGCTGCGCTCAGCAGCCCGATCGCTGTCGTCGATGTCGATGTCGTCGCTGCAATGACATCACTCCGCATGCATCCTCTGGGCATCCTGCGCAGCGAGCGAGCAGCAGTGGCAGCCGAAGTCCGTGACCCGTGCTGGTTTAGCCCAGTGATTTAGGTGCTTGCCTCGATCAAAGTCTATGTGAACGTATTTGATGATTGAGGTCGCCGACTCTAGCCCTGCGGCATATGTGAAGCGCCTGAGTAGAGATAAAGTTCTCATGGGGCGCTATGCAAGCGAATTGTATTTACTCGTTTATTTTAGACCAATCTCTACATGCGTGTGGTTTAGATGGACATCCAGTTTGCATCATTGGGTTGCCAGGACTGCAGCCGTAGGTGAAAGGCCCATCATCGAGGGGGGTGGTGGAGGGAAAGGCATGGCAGTGCCTGTTCAAACGTTTTGCCGAGCCGACTGCAGTCGTCTTGGCTTATAAAGAGTACACATGGGCCTAAAAATAGGCATTCTTATGTGCAGAGTTTGTGTATGTATATGTATATATGAGTATATGTATATGTATATGAGTGTATGTGGAGTGAGACTAATATATCGCACGCACGCACGCACACACACACACACATGCATGCATGCACACACGCGCACACGCACGCACACTCGAGATCCTCGGGATTTCTAATGACCTTTCTTCTGCAGTTCGGGTATGTGTAGGCATTGCCATTAAATCTGCAGGCAGCCTGGGGAACACTTTCGCTAGTGTTACTACAACAAATTCAACAGAACTTACCGACTGCAGAATATGCTTACAAGCAAACACCTAGCATAATTGTCGAGCAAGCAACTCAATTGGATTCAAGTTCCTGATATAGTATTTCGTCTGAGGATGGAGTGAAGATCATAAACTCCAGACATGTCTACTTATTATTGGCAAAGACCGTAAAAGAAAGGAGGGGCAAAACGGCTCACATGAGATTTGCAAAATTGGCGAAGCAAGTGAAAACATATGTTGGTCTAAAAATGAAGGGAATTGATCTTAGTGTTATTTGGTCCCGTGATGTGGTTGTTTATGCTGGCTCTTTGACATCTGGCTCAGACTGACCGACACCAAGGGCCGAGTCCTGTCGATGATTCTAGCACTTAAACTGGCACTTTAAATGTGGTTGCAGATGATGGATTTGGCATCGAATTCAGGAAGTGATGCTACTTGCACTGGTACTTAAGCAAATATTGTTTCTCTTCCCCCTTAGCCACAGATCGGTGCAGTGATGGAGCACACTAAAGCACTAGGCTATCTTGATAGCAATAGCATTGAAAGTGTGGCCATTTGTTGCCTAGAATGTATAACTCACTTCCGCAATTCTTACGCAGTGACATCTATTCTCCTGCTACCTACTATGGCGCATGCTTTCCAGCCCTCCTGAACTTCCACTTCCATGCTTGTCACTATCTCAACTGCCTGCTCCTGAGTCAGCTTCTGCTTCTCACTTTCTCTTTGTGGCGTGAGATATATAATATAATATAATTCATTTATATAGCACCTCAAGAGACTTAATCTCTATTCAGGCGCTTCACATATGCCTCGGGGCTCGAGCCCACGACCTCAGTCAGACCTTGGTCGGAGCGAGTACCTTAACGGCTAGACCAAACCAGCTCGGCGAGATGAAGTCTTTTGGCTACCGAATGCATGCAGAAAGCTGCTTAGGCTATGAGTGCCCTAAAGAAAGCTCTCCTTCGTAACACCCACATAGTGTTTGTGGTTTTGTGGAATTACAGACCGATACATTACATTAAGTAGAGAGGCAGAGAGAGAGAGAGAGAGAGAGAGAGAGAGAGAGAGAGAGAGAGAGAGAGAGAGGAAGGGCACACACACACACACACACACACACACACACACACACACACACACACACACACACACACACACACACACACACACACACACACACAGCGACAGAGGTAAATCATAACTGGCAAGCAAAAACAAAAATGTCTTGTATGAAAAAGGAACTCATCAGCCTCTGCTGCTGGAGCCAGCTTTGTTAATGTGCGCGTACCTGCCTCGTTCTCGTCCATCTGATGCCCAGTATATGTCTTCGGAGTGAGGCCTCGAGTGTAGAGTGGGTAGACTGGCGCTGCTGCTACAAGAGGTGTAGTGGTTTCGGCAGCATCCTGTTGTTGCTGCCATACCACTGTGCTCACTGACATGACAGCACCACTGCCGGCCGTGAGGCCCTTAGCGAGCCTGAGGCCTTCAGTGGGTGGTTTGCGTGCGAATGCCACAGTAGCAGAAGCAGCCGGGCGAGCAGCCGGCTGCTACAAGTATGCTCCCGACGGCAGCAGCAGCAGCAGCACGCCGCAGAGATAGCTGGGCTTTCCGGGTGGTTGCAACCGCCGCCCTTCTCTTCCACTCGGTGACAACTCGGTTCATCAGGCAGCCAGCAGGCACCGAAGTGGCTCAGAGAACCAGCAGATGGTCGTGCCTTCCATTAACTAGAGCCGCACGAGGCCTGGCTCTAGCCAAAGCCTATTTACCCCAACTTCCGAAGCAGCCACCGCTGCCGAAGGCACAGTCGTGTGTTTGCTGTGCTGCCGGTCGGCCGAGATAGGCACGTGCCCAAGTGTGCAGCCAGCCACTTGGTGACCGGCCGTAGCTATTGGCCCTAGACTGGTGGGAATGCTTCGTGGCCGAGCGGTGGCAGCAGAAGCTCACCTCACACTCATCTGTTTTTCTGAGATGTGCTGTGTGATTGTGGCACCCATGTTGTCACTTGTCAGAACCAAGTCTGCATCCGAAAGAAAGCAAGAAATAAAACCAGAAAGAGAGAGAAGGAGAGAGGGAGAGAGAGAGAGAGAGAGAGAGAGAGAGAGAGAGAGAGAGAGAGAGAGAGAGAGAGACAGTGAGAGAGAGTGAGGGAGAAAGAGAGAGAGAGAGAGAGAGAGAGAGAGAGAGAGAGAGAGAGAGAGAGAGAGAGAGAGAGAGAGAGAGAGACTTCTTCCAGGCAGGCAAAGGGCTGTTGCTGATGAAGCCACGACCCTGTCTAATAGAAGCATGCTAATGTATGTGGCTGCAGCAATGGAACCCGAAGGGACAGCAGAGGCCAAGCGCTTGTGTCCAGGCAGCATGCTGGCTGGTAGGGGATGGACACTGTGGTCACATGATGCAGAGCAGAGCAGACACTCGCCTTTTGTTGCTCTTAGTCTGCCACCACCTTCTGTCAGGCTGGCTCACATGACACCTGTACATCATCGGTGCTGAAGCCTTCAAGGCTCGAGTTGGCCAAACTGCATTTGCTGGCTAGGTGGGGTGAGGCAGTGATGCAAGCAAGGTGTGGTCGGGCTGAGACTCAGCCGGCACCGGTCAGCACATGTGCCTGGTGCAAGCCGACGGTGTGATTGGCTCGTCAAATGAGTGTGAATCAAGTCCGCCTAAAGGGCTTCGAAGAGAGTTACCTCAGGGTAGCTCGAGTGGATGGGCTCCGGATTATTGAGGGCGCGTGATCGGATGTTAAGTGGCAGTGAGAGTCTTGTATCTCCAAAACCCTCAGATGATTCTGTGTATTGCAGCTGGTGGTTTCCTCTGCTGTTAGTAGCCTATAAGCATACTACCTGTAATCAGCAGAAGTAGAGCTGGAGAACAACTTGTGCAGCTCTTGGCAAACTGTGTAGCTAATACGTTTTTCCACCACCACACAGCCAAGGCCGCACTGTCGGTACAGTCGAAAGTCTGATGCCGAAAGTCTGAGGCCGAAACGTACGAGCCATGGGCCAAAACGTGCTACCACCTGCTATCTCATCTGAGCTGGTTGCAACAGGGAAGGGACAGAGTCAGAATCAGAACGTTATCTGAAGCATTTATCAAATTTAATTGTGGCAGACCTGGAAGGTTGGTAAAGCCCAGTACCATCTGGGTAGTCAGCCACGAATAGCTACTGTACCACGCCTATCTAGTCAGTCCAGCGATATGGCTTGTAAGGGCTGGACTTTAAGCTTTCAAGCACAGTGCATGACAATATTTATTATAAATCTCTTAGTACTATCAAACTTCTAGCTCGGCAAGAAGTAGTGGCTCCCTTGGTTCTTGATGGTACCTGCACCTTGCCGGGCATCTGGAGCCGTCCGTCCATCCACTTGGTGCCAAACAGTATCAAGCAGTGTTGATCCGGAGCATCGAAGTGGCTGGAGGAGATCATTTGCTGAGGTAGGTGAACTTGGATTCCTTCTCAGTTGCTGCTCTGAGTCATTCCGCATAGGTTCTATTGGGGCTAAAGCAGGGGCCGATGGGCCAATCCACGGAAGTGGTTGGCCAATCAGAAAAATATTTTCTGACTTCCTTTGCAGTATGATTTGAATCATTTTATCACTGCTTTATAAATCTGTACACCAAAAGACATCCAGTCGATAGAATTTTCATGTCCTGATGCACGCTTTGGTACACATTCTGGTCTCTAGCGTTGATAGTACCTTTCAGCAACCCAATAGGAGCACAAAAAAGGAGTCCCAAATCATGGTTCCACCATCTCTGCTTAACGGTTAGAAGACTACATCGTGCAGTCTTCTGAGTGTTCGGCATCTTTTCTTTGGCTCTCGCAGACTTTACTTTAATGATTCCCTAATGAGCTTACATTTTCAATCGTCAGTAGAATAGCTCGAGCAACAGTCTTTAACCGACCAGTGGGTGTGGCAGTTTGACCAATACTGCTATTGTCCATTGGCTCAGCCACAGACCTCCTTGCCCTCGATCGCCGAACGGTGCTTGCATAGGAAATAGACGAGTCTCTATTTGGCAGCCTGCAAGCAGATCTCCTTACTGAAAGGTTCAGTTGCTGGCACTTCTTGTTGAGCAAGCAGCCATAAGCACTGCCAGTTTGACAGTTAAATCTAACCCAGCCTTCGTTCATCTTGGCTAGCCAAGCGATCTTGCATTTGCTAATGCCGTGTTTTGATCTGCTAGCATATCGAGCTACCTGCAGTCCGTAGCCTTCAGCTACATGCACTGGCGCTGGGTACCACCAGGAACGCCAGATTCAGAATTGACAAGAGTTGATGGGAATCCCTCAACCTTCTTGAGTGTTTGTGTGTGTGTGTGTGTGTGTGTGTGTGTGTGTGTGTGTGTGTGTGTGTGTGTATTAAAATGCACTTAGATTTGCAAAATTTGAGTTTTCTGCATTAGCACGGCTGTAGCCTATAGTGCAGGCGTGAAGGTCTGGGCAAGAATTCCGCTATAATCTGGCTGCAGCCTAGGCCCTTCAGAGTGACTGGTGCTGTTGCAAGCTCGAAGTTGACGATGCCTGCTAGACCACAGACAAGCAGCTGTCACCACTCTGTTTACCTTCCTTCACTGTGCATGATCGAAACCTAGCTCTCACTATACTCTGATTCGGCAGCCAATTACTGGTGTTGGCCAGCCAACGACTGACAGTGAGGCCTTAGCCCAGTCATTGGAAGGTATGGTGAGAATGGGGGGGGGGGGGAGGAGGCAGTGCATGGGTTAACCACCAGTTTGATCTCATCCCTGTCATCCAAGCTCCCACTCTCCAAGCCTTCCTCTCGTGGCTAAGTTCTTCTCACGCCCGACCCCTCATGCCAATCCCTTTCACTGCCGAAACCCCTCATCGCTGAGCCACCTCATGGCCGATCCCTCTTTTGTGGTAGAGCCTTTTTCTCGATCGACCCCCTTCTCGGTCGAGCTCTCTTTACGGCCACGCCCCCTTCTCGGCCGTGCACCCATCTCGGTCACGAGCCCCCTTCTCCCATCTCGGCATGGTGACTTGCTACTCATTTTATGAAAGCCTGATGGCAAAGAACAGCTTGAGCACTTTCCAATGCAGTCTGCAAGGACGATATGATATAGAGCGATAGTGATAGCTGTCACTGAATGTCGGCTATGGCAGCAGGTGGGTCAACATAGCAGCAGCAGCAGCCAGAGAACATTGCTGTACAATCATATGTTGTGATAGTCGAGTGGCAATCATCCTGCAAGTTTTGCTGCCGAATGGCACATGGGCAAGTCACAGTCCACCTAATGAGTAGCTAATCAGCTGGTGCCTAAAGAGCAATAGGCGGTGATTGTAGCTAATTCGACAGTCACCAAGCAATAGGTGGTGATGGAAGCTAATTCGACAGTCACTAAGGGCAAGATGGGCTGATCGTAGCTTTACCTTGTGCAGAAGAATCCGAGGTTATCCTTGTCGTGTAGCTTAGCAGCAGCTCAAAGTGGACTGGCAGCAGAGATATGCTTGCAATCGTTAGCTGGGCTAGTTGTCAGAATGTTTGCAGCCTGACGACTTCAACCCAAATGAATGACACCGGATTGGTCTGCTAACTGAAGCTCGGCTGGTGATACTATTGGGCGGTGGTCGTTAGGCAGCCCCACCCCCTCACCGGTAGCCAATGAGCTTAGCCTTTATCTATAAGAGTACCAAGTATAGGAGCAGTCGGTGCTAAGAAGTCGAACCGCTGGAACGATTGATGGATTAAACTCCTACTGATAGAATCAGAAATAGAAGAGAGGCTGAAAGATGAATCTCAGTCTGCTCTAGCCTTTGCTGCAGGGTGTGCCTCACCATTGGATAGCAGCCACTTGGGGATTGATGAGGCAATTAAAGGGAGCAAGTAGAGTGAAATGTGCCTTAATGGCCGTGAAGCTGCACAAATGTCTCACCTGGACTTTCGATGCGGCGGATGTTTGTTTACTTTGCAGTAATTTATTTCTTATGGATCTTGTGGCTGCCCTGGTATTTTTCTCTTGTCACAGTGAATTTACAGGTGCAGGCACGGCAGGCCAGCTGGGAGCTGCCTCACAGCCTCCTGAATCATGATTTACTCCCTGGTTTGGGAAGTTTCGTGAGGCTTTTGCAATGGCTAGAATCAAGAGACTCTTCTTGGCGATTTCTTCGAGGCTGGTTGGCTTAGCATGCATTTATAGGGCTAAATCCGAAGGAAACAGTGGTGTTGGAGCCACGTTGACTGTCTGAAAATCAACTGCTATCTGTAAACTAAGTACACCTTTAAATGCATGCTGCCAGCAGGACACGTAAGGGCAGTTAAGGGTATGGTAATGCTGTTGGGGCATTTGATTAATAGCGTTCCAGGTGACTTCCCCATTGGCACATTATATACCATGCCCACGGTTCAAGTGCTTGCTGTTACAAAAAATGGCATCTGGGATGGGTTTGATTTGATCTGACAACCGTCCAGCCCAAGGTTGCTGTATTTCTGAATTGTCTGATCGTGTGCTGTGCAGCTCCTGCTGAGAGGGATCGGCTGGCTGCTGCTGCTGCTACTGCTGCTGCTACAATGTCTCTCGTGTTAGGCCTGTGCAGGTGGCAACTGAAAAAAAACCTGAACCCAACCTGTCATGCAGCAGTGTCCTGCCAGAGGGTCTGACCAGGTTAGGTTGCTACCAAGTCTTTCAGCTGCTGTCAGTACTGCCTGAGCCTATGCTTCAGTAACTGCATGAGAAAAGCTGCTGCAGCATGTGCAGGTAAATTCTGAAAAATCCTGTAACTGTTGAGCAAGTGGTCTGTTACAGTCTGTGTTGAGCAAGTGTCGAAAGCTCTTTGCAACATAAGTGTAATCAGTTTTCTTATTCAACTAGAGGCAGCTAGTTTGTGGTCACAGTGTGGTGAATAATGTGGCTGCTATTGGCACTTTTGCTTTAGCCAATCAGTGAGTAGTTTTACTAAAGAGATCGTCAACGTTCTACTTGTTTGTCACCCTCACACACTCATAGCTCATCAGTAAGGTGCTCAGACTTCACATCCCGTGTCTTGGTTTCGAGTCCCGCAGGCAATTCCTGTCTTTGGGCACATCTTATGAGTAGAAAGTTGATAAGGCTTGTATTTTGGTCTGTGTTCCTATCTCACTGCATCTCTCTCTCTCTCTCTCTCTCTCTCTCTCTCTCTGACTCTGTCTGTTTTGGTATTTATGTATCTCCTCCGTGTCTCTCTCTTTCTCTCTCTTCTCCTGTCTGTCTGTCCACCAATCTCTGACACAAATGCTGCTGACATGATATATAGAGTGACTAGCCCACCAACATCATACCGAAAGTTTCTCAGAGGCTGCTATTCAAATTCTGTATGCTTCAATTGGAGTGTGCCTTTTTTCCGCTTAAAGCATTTTGAAAACCACAGCTGAGCCTGAGGAAATCTTGCATCAAGCTAAGTATGGCCCGTCGCAAGAAAGCTTCTTGAAACTAAATGACGATATAACCGAACTGCTTGCTGCTCATATGACACCCTAAGCATGTGGCTGGATTAAAAGGCTTTGCTCTTCTAATAAGTTATGCTGTTGTGCGACCATCACCACGTGCTCGAATTGTAGGTGTCGTTTTCGACAGCTGCCAAAATTTTAAAAGTTTTATCAAGGAGACTGCTTCTACAGCTAGCCATCACGTCTGATCCCTATCTAAGATTAGGAGCTGTCTTCCACAGTGGCTTGCAAAATGTTTAACTCGCTCCTTAGTTGTGTCTCGGCTTGATTATTGTAATTCCCTTTTGGCTGGGCTACCGAAAAAAGCAACTAGGCCACTGCAGATGGCTATGAATATGGCTGCAAGGCTAGTTTTCAAGTCCCAGAGGTTTGAGCACGTGTCTCCTTTGCTGAAAGAGCTAAGATGGCTGCTGCTTGATCAACGGATACAGAGCAAAGTTCTTATGCTGACCCACAAGACCTGCCACGACTTGGCTCCTCCATACCTAGCTGAACTGCTGCACCAGTTTCAGCCTCCTCATGCCCCCAGTTCCTGAATGGACAATAAATTATCTGTTCCATTCCTCTGCTTAAAGGCCCTTGGCGACAGAAGCTTTAGCTCTGCAGGTCCTAGACTGTGGAACTCACTTCCACGATTCTTATGCAATGTCAACTACTCTCCAACTGCCGACTATGGCTCATCCTTTTTAGCTGTCCTGAGCTGCTACTTCAATGTTACTTGCCACCTCAACTGCTCTCCTGACTCTTCCATGCTTCCCACTTTCACTTTGTTGTGTGAGACGAAGTCTGTTGGCTACTGAATGCCTACCGAAAGCCGCTTAGGCTGCGAGTGCACTATGCAAAACTTTCCTGTTTTTTCTGTGGTGTTGCAGACATTACATTACATAATGTTAGATACATTACACTATATAAAGCTCTGCCGTTATGTTACTACAATCTGTTGTGTCCTGGGGCTCTGCTTTTATTTTCTTGCTGGCCGGCATGTCACAAGCGTTGCCAGCGATTCGCTAGATCGCCCGGCGTTTGCCTCTCGAGCACTTGCGTCTGCAGTTCAGCTGTGTGCGATGCTGCCTGTCTAGCTCTGCTGTGACATCTTAGGCATCAGCTTGTCGGGCATTTGCCGAGTGCCCTTTACTGTAGTGTCGCAATACTGACAAGTTAGCAATATGGGAAGCAGGGTGCCGTCCAGGCTGCTTTGCCCAGTTGCAGCCGGACAAGAAATGGACAATTCGATGCACTGACGATTGTTGCATCCGTGGCTGCTGGCGATTCGACCATCTTCCTGCTTGTGGAGTGATGGCTGCCCCAGAGCGTGCTCTGCTTACTGTGTCCATCTTCAGCCGTACATAGGCGGCAACATGAATGCAGGCATTTGCCGTGCTTGTGTTTGCATGTGTGTGTGTGTGTGTGCGCGCATGCATGCACGAGTGGGTTAGTGCACGCGTGTATTGCGCTAGAATATAGTTCTGCAGGAGGAGCTCACGGAGGACATATCTCTCAAGCGTGGCCATCGTCCGGTTGAGCAGGTGCCCTGCATGGTTTCTGTGCCTCCGACGAGCTCTGTGGGTAGCAGCCAAAGCCGTCCACTTCGCCTCCGGCATGTTGTGGTCAGTGTGGCCGCTCAGCAATGCCGCCTAGCGGAACGGTCGCACCAGGTCGCCACCGTTGCCTCACGAATATTCCAATTTCATTGAGGCCGGCAGCGAGGCATCGTCGTAGTCTTGTCCGCCGAAAGTAATGCAGCGTATCGGTGGTGGTGGTGGTGGATACATGTCACTTCGTGACGTCATGGCATAGGATGCCTTTCTCTTGGGATTGGTATCCGTGCTGAAGCTGTAATGGCTGCCCGAGAATGGCGCAGTGAGACTCTGCTGCGATGCGTACGATGGCATGCCACCACGTCTGGCTGCTTGCATGCTGGGCACGTGCGAGTGAAGTTCGAGCAAAGCCACTTGCTTCCTAAACGAGTGAGAGCGGTTGGCAGTGGCAAGTTGACGATTATCAAGCTCGTGCGTTCGTCGGCTGCTGGATCCAATAGCAAAAAAGCTGCGGCTTAGCAAACCCAGCCGGAGCTAAGTGGGCCCGGCTGAGCCCAAGTGGCCCAGCGAGGCTCCGGGCTGTGTGGGATCATGCCCAGATAAATGGCCCCCTCCTCCCCCCCCACCGGCACATGGGACACGCAGGTCACCAGCTTCTGCTTCTATATCGGGCTGGCCGCACAGCAGCTTCTATTATTGCCGTCTTTGGCTACAAGGCCGCAAGCCGCTTGTCCAGAAGGCTAGGCGAACTGTCGACGCATTGCTTTCTCTTGGATCCGTCCAGATCGCTGAAGCTGTCATCAGTCTCTGTGATAGGCCGTTCCTTTGCCGCTAATCTGGGGGCTGGATGGGCCATGCGCCGCCAGCGGAGCTGTGGCAGAACCTTTGCAGGGACTGTGCGAGTCAAATGCCAGTTTTCTCATCCGGTGGATGCCGGACTTTTCGGTTAAAGTCGAAATCCAGGCTTACTTCTCGAAAATTTGCGCAGCGTTTCGGTAAGTAGACTGGTGGGACCCCAGTTTACTTACCAGAGGCGTCTGCCGTCCTTAGCTCTCTGCAACCGCCACTGCTGCAGCTGCTTCCTAAGCTGCTACCCGCACTGTCTACAGCCTCTCTGCCGTCCTTGGTGCATCGCCCAGCGCTAGGCGGTAAGAAGGCTGTATTAGCCTTTGCTCCTCTCTCTCTCTCCTCTCTCCCTCTTTCTCTGTCACTTTCTATCATTCTCTCTCCTATCTCTCTCTCTCTCCCTCTCTTTCTCTCTCCCTCTCTCTTTCTCTGTCCTGTTTTTTCGCTATCTCTGTCTCTCTCACTCTCTGTCTTTCTCTCCTCTTGCTCTATCTCTGTCTCTTTGTCTTCCTGTCACTCTCTGTCACTCTCTCTCTCACCCCCTTTCTCTCCCCGCCTTCCCTCTCTCTCCCCTCTCTCTCCCCTCTCTCTTTCTCCACTCTCTTTTCTGTCTCTCTCTTTCTCTCTCTCTCTTTGTCCCGTCTTTCTCGGTGTCTCTGTCTCTCTCTCCATCTTTCTCTCCTCTCCCTCTCTCCCTCCTTCTCTCTCTCTCTCCTCTTTCTCTTTCCTCTCTCTCTCTCCTCTCTCCCCCTCTCTTTCTCCTCTCTTCTATCCTTTCTTTCTCGCTGTCTGTCTCTCACTCCCCATCTTTCTCTCCCCTCCCCCTCTCTCTCTTTCTCTCTGTCACTCTCTTCTCTCTCTTTCTCATCTCTCTCTTTCCATCTCTCTCCCCCACCCTTTCTCTACTGTCTTTCTCGCTGTCTCTGTCTCTCTCACTCTCTGTTTTTCTCTCTTCTTGCTCTCTCCCTGTCTCTTTGTCTCTCTGTCACTCCCTGTCACTCTCTCTCCCTCTCTCTTTCTCTCTCTCCTCTCTCTCTCTCTCTCTCTCTCTCTCTCTCTCTCTCTCTCTCTCTCTCTCTCTCTCTCTCACTCTCTCTCATCTCTCCCTATGCTTTAGGCATTGCTCTGCCACCTAACAGAAGCAGTGCCATATACATGTGCTTGTGCGCCACCGGCCAGCCATGTCATGTCGTGTGGAGCTGCCCGGCGAAGCAGTTTGCTAGGCAACCGATGCCAGCTAGCCTAGGTCTTCTGCACCAAAGTGAACCCACTCGGCTATGTAAGCAAAGATGGATTGTTAGGGCAGCCACGATGCAGAGAAACCGGCAAAGAGGCATTCGTGGCTCTTCCGACCTTCTTTCAGGCACCACAATTCCTTCTTCTCCCCCTTCGTTCCTCACTTCCTCCTTGCCTGCCTCGCTCCCGACCTCATTTCCTTTTTGCCTCTTTCTACGCTCCCCCTTGTTTTCTCTGTCTCTCTTGTGTCAGTATTTGTCTCTTGTCGTTCTCTCGTTCTTTCTGTCTCAAGCTTGCAGCATCTTTTGTCTTCCTTCGTCTTGCACTTTTTTGTTACTGGTTCTCACGGTACTGCCCATTCACACTTGGCTTTCGGGGTAACACTTACCTAGCTTTATGGTACAGCATAGACAATGCCACTATGACGATTAGCAGGAAGAATACCACAATACCCCAGGCCGTGCCCACCGTGATAACTGAAACGAGAAACAGAAGAAAGTAATGTCATCCGGTCTATTCATAGCACCCTTCTATCGCGCGCACTCACGCGCGCACACACACACACACACACAAATACACACACACACACACACACACACATACACACACCCTGCACGA